>JAHNUO010000033.1:0-283452 GCA_019787685.1 Chiua virens
TTGCTCCAGGACCACCACGAGGCGCAGTCGCGCGAACTCGCCTCGGCACAAAAGGACCTTGAGACGTTTAAATCATCCAATAAAGCCAAAGATCTCCAAATCAATGCCCTTTCTGCTGACGTAGACCACTGGAAGCGCTCCGATGCTGCCAAAGCAGAAGAGCTCGTCGCCGTGCGCCAGGGACTGCAATTTTCCCAATCCCAAACCATCCAGATCCAGGAATGGTATGACGAGCATCTCAAGTCCGTCGTCGAACAAAGTCGGTCCACACTGTTTCCCGTGCAGAATTTCGTTACCGAGGCGGATGCATGTGTGGATCAGCAACTGCAACCCCAGGCACGGGAACAACAAAAATTACTCGCGTGCATACAACCTGTGCTCAGCCCTGCTAGGACGTCAAATAATATGAGCTCGAGCTCTGGGGACGCTCGGGCACCCTCGAGGGCTGCGAATGTGACTACGATGAATGGGCCACACATGGCCACGGATCTGAACCAGAGCTTGGGCACAGACATGGTTGTCATCGAACCTACTCCAAGTGCGGTGAACGTCAGCAGTCCAAACGCGGGCAGGAGGGTCTCAAACGGGATCCACCGCAAGCCGATCCGCCGCCCCACGGTGCGTCACGTACCAGTCTATGGTGACGGGAACGATGACAGGTTCGTCAACGACGAGTTGGAGATGGGGACCATCCGGGTCAAGGTACGTCCCGCATTCCAGTATCAACGCGTGTCCGACGCCTTTCGCAGCTGTACTACCAAGGCGACGTGCGTGGTATGACGATGTCGCCACTCACATCGTTTGACGAGTTCGTCGAGCGGGTGACGACCAAGTTTGGGACGTCGTTGACGGAATTGGGGATGAAGTTTATGGACGAGGAGGGAACCAAGATTACGCTGCGCGACCAGGACGATTTCGAGCTCGCGATCGAGACGGCAAGGGAGAATGGGAATGGGAAGTCGGAGGGCAAGATCGAGGTGTGGTGTGCGGATGCATTGTAGGCGAACTCATTTATTGACGATTTCGTGGACTATTTTGATGGGATGATATAACTGCTGTGATCTGACTCGCAGTGCTCATGTTATCTAAGGCATAACTGATGGTGTCAACAGACCATGAATCCACTCAGCGATTTGATACCCACCCCCCTGTATTTATGATACGTAAGTTGAACAGGATTCTCATTGGCGTCGTGGCATCATCTTGATTAGAAATTCATTGGCTGCGATGACCAGGTATCAAGGGCATAGGGCATAGTGCGATCGGATGTGATCTGATAAGGCACGTGTAGGCTGCGCAAAAAAACGCCGCATATCCTATTTTCTGTCACCGACTCACCGTCCACCTAGCCAAAAATGTCTCGTACGTTACCTGGAAAACTGGAGAACAGTGAGTCAATAAATGGGACCGATGAAATTACGGTACTGACAAAAATCCAACTGTCGGTGGTGGTTCCACGTCCCATGACGTTGCGCGGGCAGGTGAAAGCCCGGTTCAAGACCAAGGGAAGGAGCCCTCCGCTATGGTCAGTCAGCTGAATGTACGGAAGACAATCGAAATCGATGGGAGAGATGAAATTCATTCAGTCGCGTTCCTGACGGAGGACAGGCATATTTTGAGTGGAGGAAATGAAGAGAAAATTCGACGATGGCGATTGGAGGATGGCCAGGAAATTGCAAGGCCGATAGATGTGGGGGGTTGGGCCAATGCCATTACTGTATCAAGTGATGGGAAGTGGATCGTGGGCGGATCGGGTCGGGGAGATGTGTCAGTGTGGAACGTGGAGAGCCACGAGCAGGTGAGCAAGATGGGAGAGCATACAAGAGGAGTGTATGCCGTGGACATCTCTCCAGATGGGACCAAAATTGCTAGCGGATCGTATGACAAGACTGCCTGCATCTGGGAGCGGGCGACGGGCGAGCAACTGCTAAAACTACGACATGGCGACTGGGTGGCCGCGGTCAAATTCTCACCGGATGGACGTCTTCTCGCTACCGCTGCCTGGGATCGATCCGTTCGTGTCTACAACGTCGAGGATGGCCATCTCCTCTGCGAATTCCCAATCCGACCTCGCTCAACTTCCAATCAATGCCTTGCGTGGAACGACGACGCACACCTCTACGTCATCTCTCGTGATGGTAAAACCCACTATCTCGACATATCCACTGGACAAACACTTTCACGATGGCCCATCTGCACAGACGACGCGGTAAAACGGGGCTGCATCGCTCTGCCCAACA
This sequence comes from Chiua virens, assembly GCA_019787685.1. NCBI lineage: Eukaryota > Fungi > Basidiomycota > Agaricomycetes > Boletales > Boletaceae > Chiua > Chiua virens. The sequence goes on from JAHNUO010000033.1 coordinate 2,241, forward strand.
ATCGTAGCTTCATCGCAGTCTCTGCTGAGTCGTCGGTATCGTTCTGGGATACGGCGACGCACACGAAAATTGGGTCCGACATCGACTACGATCACCGCATCTGGACAATAGCGATTTCAGAAAACTACGACATTGCAATCGGTCATGGCAAGACAATCACCGTTCGGAGCCTCGGTGATATCCTCCCTCCTAACTATGTTCACAATGTAGGTGTACCTGCAGAATTAGGACTTATATGTGCCTTATTGACTCAATTTCTACTGCCAATCCACCAGAATGTCACGGTGGATCCTGGAGAAAGAATGACGTCCCATCGTACACAGGCAGGTACATACATCATCCAAACTAGTCTAGATCATTGGCATGCTGATGCCGGTTTTCTAATACCCGAAGAGATGACCGACCTCAAGAATTCTATGCGGGAACTGAAGGATCAACTTACAGTACTCCAAGGCCGCCATGAGAGGCAGTCGCGCGACTTTGCTTTGGCTCAAAAGGAGCTGGAGACGTTGAAATCATCCATTAAAGCCAAAGATCGCCAAATTGACATCCTTACTGCCGACGTGGACCATTGGAAACGCTCCGATGCCGCCAAAGCAGAAGAACTCGCCGCTGCGAACAAGGAGCTCGAGGAACGCCGTCGCGATTCAGAGGAGCTCATTGCCGTGCACAAGGAACTTCAGTTCTCCCAATCTCAAACCATCCAGATCCAAGAATGGTACGACGAGCAGTTTAGACATCTCAAGTCCGTCGTCGAACAAAGTCAGCGTACACCATTCATCGTGCAAAATTTCATCGCTCAGGCGGACGCACGTGCGGAGATGAATATCATTGAAACACTCCAACAACTCAACGAGAGGATAGATTGGAGTTCCACATTCATCGCCGATCGTACCATTCACAATTTCGAGCCTCACACTACGAACCCAACGGAGGAACAGGTTTCTATTGCAACGAGGGTCACCGGATCTATTGGACAATCCCTGGTGAACCGGTTACGGAGTAACTCACGCGCAGAGGTTGTTGCGTATCTCCCCATCGCCTTTCGTGCCTACCTCATCTATCACCTGTGTGGGATCATGTCTTCGTGGTCCATGGATAGCGGGCCCGATAGGCTCATCCGTGAATTATACAGCATAGTCCGGAAATCAGGTGAAGAACTACATTCAGCACGCTATTGATTGTTCTGCTGATGGTGAACAATAGAGTCACAAACGATATCTGCCCGCTGGCGATCGCTAACCTACGCTTCTCTCTCATCGACCTGTTCGAGCAACCCGAGCATGCTTATCACGTCTACGATGGACGGAATTTGTGATATCATTGTCACTGGTGGTTGTGCCCCTTCCATCTCTGCTGCGAAAGAGATGATCGCGTCGAAATTCCAGGGTCGGATATCCTTTATCCTCACCACCGTGGGGCAGCTCGCGAAGTCAATCATGAACGCATTGTCGGCCGACTATCGAGTCGAGGTGATTCGTCCACCGAAGATGTTAGATGGGCAAACAATGGAAGTCGACTCGGCTGGTCCAGGGAAAAAGTCGCGGAGCCAGTTTGTATTGTGCACGACGCAGTTGGGTTTGTCAAAGGAGGTCATCACGCAGTCGAGGGTCGGTCCCAACAAGCAGAATACCCTTACTGTGACGAACGTCGTCAAGGCAAAGGTTATCACGGGGTAGGACGATTGGTGCAGCACCGTCGTCGTCTCAGAAGTTCCTTGTCAACGTCTCTTTGTCTCAAATCCATTTCTTTCCGTCTCTCGTTTTATGCAGTACACGTTCTTTTTGTTCCAAGTTGATCACCTGTTGTGTTTGTATCGTCCTTGGCTGCTTTCGAGCTGTAGCCACTACATTTCAGTGATGTTCCTGGGCCATACCATTTTCACCTGCAGATCCGAATGTTACCATGCTGTTTTTTCCTCTACTAGCTCACACTAGACGTCACTCCTGAGAAGAATGGGCGGGTCGGTCAAGGTGTGAAACACGGGTGTGCGAGGGACGGCATATGAAGTATGCCATTCTTGGTTGTCGGGAACCATCATCGGGGTTGCGAGTGCGATACAGATGTAGCTGCTGGGAGGCATGAACGGATGCGGAGAATAAGAGGGGACTGGGTTGGTGTGTTTGATGAGCCAGGCCATGGTTTCGGTCGTGCATTTGCTGGGGGAAAGGATGGCGTCGCCTTCGTTTTCTCTCAATGTCCGTCAATTGGAAGCTTTCGTTTCCAAGTCACTCGGCAGCGTCTGCTACGCGCAGAATCATACCCGCTTGCTTGTGCACTCGTAAGAGAAAGCCACCCAGGTAAAAGTAAGTCGCATAGGAACGATTCAAGAATGAGGAATCACAAGGGCCACTTAACACCAATGATACGATCCAATCTTGCAACATCTTTCCACACCGATCTCCCCTGATGCGTCTGGTACCATCCCAACTGAGCGAAGGAAGGAAAACATTATTCACCTTGATCTGCTACACGAGTAGAATTCTCTGAAACCCGTACGATTAATGTCTTGAGGTCGTGGAACCGGAGTTCACACTTAGTCACACCTACATTTTGGGTTTGGAGTAGAAACGTCCGCTGGACGGTATCCACGTGGACCTTTAAATGTTCGAGTGAGTGGATGTGCCTCATCCATGGCGATCATCAATTTCAGCTTGTAACAAGTGTCATAAAATATTCTTTCGAGACTGGCCCCAACTTTCTTGTAGGCGGTAGAAATATTCTCAGTAAAGCCTGAGCCGGTGGGAGAAAGAAAGGCGAGTGAGTCGTTGGATCCACGTTGACCTCGGAGGGTGTGATGAGATAGAGGGGACGTTGACACAGTTTGAGAAGTGAATGTGCACCAGAATGGCGGGCGGGAGACTCTTGTACGGTCGACCGAAGTGAGAGGGATCAAAAGGGCAAAAGACGGTTGGACATAGTGGTGGGTGTGTGGATGGACATGGACGTGAATTCTGAGCAGCCTGACCAGTAAAGAACCACCATTACGCCGACAGATCGGATGCAAGGGGGTGAAGGGTGAAGGCGAAAAGGCACGGAATTGGCAAAGCTGAGGGCATGATATTCAGGTCGATACAGGCGTAGACGTGGGCGCCGTTAAGCAACTGTGTACGACTCAGGGAAGACGACGATTGCGTGACTCTTATCAAGGTCATGTATAGCAACTCAAGGACTCGGGAGCAGACACAGGGAACTTGAGAGACTTGAAACAAGTATAGGAGGCCGAGCCAGAAACTGTGAAACTTACTGACAGCGAGGCTAACCAAGGCAAAGATGACCTGATAACTGTCAACGAACTTGAACCACGAGAACCACTGAACGGCTTGATATCCTCACTGCCGTGCCTTCAAGTTCATATACGCATATATGACCGTGCTGCTTTTTCCGAACCACCCATCTGGATCGTCATCGAATGAACGGATTCTCGTTATCATCGTGGCACACCATCTTGATGAGAAATTCATTGGGCGCGATAACCAGGGGGGAACAACCAAGCATCAAGGGCATGGGGGATAGTGCGATCTGATGAGATCCGATAAAGAGGCACGTGTGGGCGGCGCGAAAAAGCGCCCTTGTGAACAAACCTCCGCACCTTTTTTCTGTCATCGTCCACCTAACTGAAAAATGTCTCGTAGGTTACCTGCCAGTGGAAAACTGGAGAACAGTGAGTAGACAGATGGGACTGATGAGATTCAATACTGACGAAAATACAACTGTCGGATGATGGTTCCATGTCCCATGACGCTGCGCGAGCAGGAGGAAGCCCAGTTCAAGATCAAGGGAAGGAAATTGGGCGCTCGGTGACGGGGCACCAGACGTCCTCCGCCATGACCAGCCAGCAAAATGTACGGAAGACAATCGAGATCGATGGGAGAGATGACATACATTCAGTCGCGTTCCTGATGGAGGGAAAACACATTTTGAGTGGAGGACAGGAAGAAAAAATTCGACGATGGCGATTGCAGGATGGCAAGGAAGTTGCAAGGCCAATAGGTGCGGGGGGTTGGGCCAACACCATCGCAATATCAAAAGATGGAAAATGGATCGTGGGCGGTTCGGATGGGGGACGTGTGTTGGTGTGGAGCGTGGAGAGTCACGAGCGGGTAGGTGAGCTGAGAGGGCATCGAGAAGGAGTGTATGCGGTGGACATCTCTCCAGATGGGACAAAAATCGCTAGCGGATCATGGGACAAGACTGCCTACATCTGGAAGCGGTCGACGGGCGAGCGACTGCTGACACTACGACACGACAACTGGGTGGCTGCAGTCAAATTCTCACCGAACGGACGACTTCTCGCCACTGCGACCTGGGGTCGATCTGTTCGTATCTACCACAGTGAGGATGGCCATCTCCTCCGGGAATTCTTAATCCAACCTGGCTCAACTTTTAATCAATGCCTTGCGTGGAAGGACGACACACACCTCTACGTCATCTCTTTAGACGGCAGAATCCACCACATTGACGTCTCCACCGGAGAAACACTCTCACGATGGCTCATCCGCACCGACGGCGTGGAAAAACGGGGGTGCATCGCTCTGCCAAACAATCGTAGCTTCATTGCAGCCTCTGCCCATTCGTCAATATCGTTCTGGGATTTGACGACACGTACGAAAATCGGATCTGACATTGACTACGATGACCTTGTCTGGACAATTGCAATTTCAGAAAACTACGACATTGCAATCGGTCACGGCAAGAAAATCACCGTTTGGAACCTCGGTGATATCCTCCCTTCTCGCTATGTTCACAAGGTAAGCGTACCTGCACCATGAGGCCTATATATGGCTCACTGACTCAATTTCTACTGCCAACCCACCAGAATGTGGATCCCGGAGAAAGACCTTTGACGTCCCCTCATACACAGGCAGGTGCGTGCATCACCCAAGCTAGTCTAGAGCATCAGCACGCTGATACCGATTTTCTAACACCCAAATCCATCACACGAAGAGATCATCGACCTCAAGAAAGCCATGCGGGAATTGAGGGATCAACTTACAGTACTCCAAGGCCGCCACGAGGGGCAGTCGCGCGAACTCGCTTTGGCTCAAAAGGAGCTGGAGACATTGAAATCATCCATTAAAGCCAAAGATCACCAAATTGACATCCTTACTGCCGACGTGGACCACTGGAAACGTTTTGATGCTGCCAAAGCAGAGGACCTCGCTGCTGCGCACAGAGAACTCGAGGAACGCCGTCGTGATTCGGAGGAACTCATTGCTGTGGGCGAGGAACTTCAGTTCTCCTAATCCCAAGCCACCCAGATCCAGGAATGGTACGACGAGCAGCTTAGACATCTCAAGTCCGTCGCCGAACAAAGTCAACGTACACCATTTCTCGTACAAAGTTTCATCGCTCAGGCGGACGCATGTGCGGAGACGAATATCATTGAAACACTCCAACAACTCAATGAGAGGATAGACCGGAGTTCCACATTCATCGCCGATCGTATCATTCACAATTTCAAGCCTCGTACTGCACACCCGACGGAGGAACAAATGTCTGTTGCAACGAGGGTCACCGGATCCATCGGACAATCCCTGGTGGACCGGTTACGGAGTAACTTACGCGCCGAGGTCGTTACATATCTCCCTATCGCCTTTCGTGCCTACCTGATCTGCCACCTGTGTGGAATCATGTCCTCGTGGTCCATGGATAGCGGGCCCGATCGGTTCATCCGTGAATTATACAGCATAGTCCGGAAATCAGGTGAAGAACTAAATCTCAGCGCGACATTGATTGTTCCGCTGATGGTGAACAATAGAATCACAAACGATATCTGCCCGCTGGCGATCGTTGACCTTTGCTTCTCTCTCACCAACTTGTTCAAGCAACCCGGACATGCTTATCACATCTACGATGGGCGGACTTTGTGAAATCATTGTCACTGCTGGTTGTGCCCCCTCAATCTCTGCTGCGAAAGAGATGATCGCGTCTAAATTCCAAAGTCGGATATCCTTTATCCTCACCACTGCAGGGCAGCTCACGAAGTCAATCATGAACGCACTGTCGGCCGATTATCGAGTCGAGGCGATACGTCCACCGAAGATGTTAGATGGGCAAACAATGGAAGTCGACTCGGCTGGTCCAGGGAAAAAGTCGAAGAGCCGGTTTGTATTGTGCACAACGCAGTTGGGTTTGTCAAAGGAGGTCATCACGCAGTCGAGGGTCGGTCCCAACAAGAAGAATACCCTTACCGTGACGAACGTCGTCAAGGCAAAGGTCATCACAGGGTAGGAAGTGAGATTGGTGCAGTACCGTCGTCTCAGAAATTTCGTGTCAGCATGTCGTTGTCTCAAGTCCATTTTCCGTCTATCGTTTCCTGCAATACACGTCCTTTTTATTCCAAGTCGATCACCTATTGTATTTATATCGTCCTTGGCTGCTTTCGAGTCGTAGCCACTACATTCCAACCATGTTCCCGGGACCGACCGCGATCGCTATTGCGATGTCGAGTGATGGAAAATGAGTTGCATGGGGACGATGAAGGTGAATGTGTGGGATGTCGAGCTTCAGGAAAGAGTCATGAGGACAGAAACGTTCCTCAACATTGACAACAACGATGCGTCTCAATGCAGTTTGTGCGAAGAAAGGTTCAAATAGTTACTACGTGTTACTTACATCTACGGGTCGCTTTGTCTGAGGGAACGGACTCAGCGGAACGATTCTGTCCATTTTTTCCAATCTGTAGATATACTTTCAGATCGAATCACAACAACGTTCTTGACGACCTCGGGCTCAATATGGATTGGGTTAGACATGAGGCTAGTACGTAGCTTGGAGTTTAATCTTATCCGTGGGGAGGAAATATGACTAAGCAGATTGTACGCGTTGCTCTTTCCGCGCACCTCCATGCTCAACCCCACCTCTTCAAGTCGGGCTCGCCTGCCCAGGACGTCTTTGCAGTACGAATCCTTCATTTTCGACACAGTGCATCGCACTCGAACGCAGTTACTCTTCGCAAGATTCGCTGGATCGATCTCTCACAGCAACTCTCCAATACCCGCATCAATGATCCCGATGAAGTCACTGTTCCTCCCACGCTAGGTGGGAAAATGGACCTGTTCCAGCGAATGCCGAAGTCTTTCCAGGAACTTACTACTCCCTCCGAGTTGAAGATGACAGCAAACTCAGGGGGACAACATCGTCACACACCCAAGTCGAAAATACTCTGATGGCCGATGTGTTGACTTACAGAAATATCTGTCGCCAGGAATATATGGAGCAGAACCAAGGCAAGTCAGTCAGTCAGTTCGACAACTACCGGAGGAAGCTACCCGGGGAGCAGAAGAAAATTTCCACCGATAAGTTTGAAGCTTTGAAGGCCAAGACTCAGGCCAAAGGGAAAGGAAAGGCCACAAACGTTGGTGTCGACGATGAGGCTCTTGATGACAACGGCACCTAGCGAATGGATGAAATCAAATCGCTGCCGCAAGTCAGTTTTACATTTCGACGCTGTTCTTTTCCTCTGTCATATGTTGTCGCTATAGTTCTGTCGAATGATGTACCGTGCTACCAGGCAATGTCTATGTGTTTTCATCGTGCCACCGTGACAAGTATTCCTCGCATACAAGGTCCTACAATCGTGCTATTTTGCCAATAATCTTTTACAAAGACCTTACTTCGCATACATCATTCTATAACAATGTTGTTGATCAGTACAACGATCTATTTGTATTACTCTGTTGTAGGTTTTGACTGGGGGATGATATAACTGCTGTAATCTGACTCGCAGCGCTCATGTTATCTAAGGCATAACTGATGCAGATAACGGGCATTGCCTACAACTTTTGTTACATCCCGTGCGGTTGCGAGCGGGGTTCTATAGGACAGGTACAAACTTTTTATACTCTGCGAGCATCTCCACGCTGATCATTTTGAGACCCCACTCGTCCGCGAACGTCCTACAGTCGTCCCGACGCGCCATCGTCCCCATCTCGTCCTCATTCACGAGCTCGCACAGGACGCCCCCCTCGGGTTGCTGTGTGAGCCTGCACAGATCGACACCCGCCTCGGTGTGACCCCTGCGTTCGAGCACGCCGCCATGGCGCGCGCGGAGGGGCACCATGTGCCCTGGGCGTGTGAAATCCGAAGGGACGACGGCGGGATCGACGAGTTTGCGGACGGTAAGGGACCGATCGTATGCGGATATGCCCGTGGTGGTACCTACCCGAGTCGGTCGGTGTGCGTCGCGGAGACGAGGGGGGACGTACCGTGTTTGTAATCGACGGTGATGGTGTATGCCGTGCGGTGCCGTTCTTGGTTGTCTGGAACCATCATCGGGATGGCGAGGGCGTCGAGACGGGTTTCGGGGAGTGCGATGCAGACGTAGCCGCTGGGGTGTCAATGTGAGCGGGAGGTTACTGGGGAGGAGGGGACTGACCTGGTGTGTTTGATGAGCCAGGCCATAGCCTCGGTGGTACATTTGCTGGCGGACAGGATGAGGTCACCTTCGTTTTCGCGCGATTCGTCGTCCATGACGACGATGGGTTCACCGCGTGCAAAGGCTGCGAGGGCTGCCTCGATGGGATCGAACGCAAACTGTATCCGGTGGGGGACGTCCTGTACACGGACGGGGCGCCACGATGGTGACGACCCGTTGAGCTTGAAGGGCATCGATGGTATTGGGACTGGCATCGGGGGAGTGTAGAGACTGTGAGTACATGAGTAAGATCATCGGAATTGTCGGGCATTCGGTTATGCGATTCATGTCGGTCGTTTTCGGAGCGGCAACGTTCACCACCATTACGTTGGTCACGGTGAGTTCTGCAGTCAACTTCCTTTGTTTCACAACGGCTGTCTCAGTACAATGGGATGCATAAATGATGCGCATGGTGCATGGATGCAGCTTTTGGGAGTAGTACGATATAATCTACATGCAGGGCTGACCACCTAGTATACATACCCGAGTATCTTGCCACCCACGTTTTTGCGACGAGCCTCTTCGTGGTCCAAGATACCGGATGAAGTCGTCTATAAATCCACGTCCGTTAGCACCGAAAATGACAAACTGGAATCACACGTACCAGGATGATCTTGCCAAATCCACGGGCGGGAAGCAGCAAGTTGACCCAAGATTCGATTTGGTTCACCTGGATGTTAAACCGAGGTGAGATGACACCGGTCTTGTTGAGTCGGCCATTCAGCTGAATGACGATTTTCCCCGAACGGTGGTCATCGACAATTTCGAATTCACCAATGTAACCTGTAAGGGCATGAGCGTCTGTTGTTTTCATCGAGCAGGTGGGATATATGTACCATGACGTTGCATGACACTGAGGAATTTGACGATGACCTTTGACGAAGGCCGGATCATCACCTGGCGTTTTCCACGGCGCTCGGCGTTGACAATGTTGTTCTGCAATACAATCTGTATCCACCCACGGATCGGGGTTCGAAAAGACTCACGAGACAGTCGTTCTGGATGGGGTGTCAGAGGTTGGTGACGAAAATGACTGTGACACTCACCAGAACAGAGACACGGACCATGATGCTCGCCGAATGTTAGGATGAGGGCACTGCAAGCGAAGCATGTTAGCCGCTCTGTCCGAGTGTCGTGCTACGTGGAGACACGAGTCAGGACAGAGACTTTGGAGTCTCGCATCGCCAACACGACACGAAGAACGACGGGTGGATGGCTCACCTAAGAAGAGATTGTCGAGTGATCACACAACAGCAGCGAGCTTGTTCTGGATGACCAACTGTACAGTACCATCAGCCACAACTCGGGATTGTCCGTGCGACTGCAAATCGAGACTTAGCTTCGACGACATCCAGCATCAGCCACCATGGTAAATACACTCCTGATGTCCTCGCTCTATTCTGATCGTCTTGTAGGGTCGCGTTCGTACCAAAACCACCAAGAGAGCCTCCCGAGTGCTCATCGAAAAATAGTGAGTGTGTACGTTAAACGACGACCTGAAGCCAACCTCCCGCAGCTACCCCCGTCTCACCCTCGACTTTCACACCAACAAGCGTATCATCGATGAAGTCGTCCGTATCCATCTCCCTCTGTTCTCTTCCCCGCTCACGCAGTACAGGCCGTCGTCCCCTCCAAGCGTCTCCGAAACAAGATCTCCGGGTTCACCACCCATTTGATGAAGCGTATCCAACGTGGGCCCGTGCGCGGCATCTCGTTCAAGCTCCAGGAGGAGGAACGTGAGCGCAAGGACAATTATGTGCCTGAAGTGTCTGCGCTCGACACGAGCACCACCGGTCTTGAGCTGGACGGTGACACAGCTGTGCGTCCCTATTCAGATTGAGACGGTGACGGAGGCTGATGCAATCCCGCGAATAGGACATGCTCAAAGTATTGAACTTTGATATTCCACACACCGTCGTGCAAGTGACGGTGGCACAACCCGAGCGGGCACCCCGGAGGGAGCGACGCAATGTGCCTGGTGCAGCGCGGTCATAGGGGACAACAGCTTTATGATACTATGAAAAGACGAGATAGCAGGTTTTCTATGCATGTATCCTATGATTTTACACCTGATAGGATGTCCTATGCCAAAATTGACCGATAGTGAACCGGCCTACAAGGTTTCTACCAGTGTGCCTTATACCGTACGCCCTGATCGACTTAGAAGCGACCGCGTGACAGAACCGGTCCGTTAACACCCTTCATAATGGACTGAGCTGACCGCGCATGGGTTACATTGTAAACTGCTGCAAGATAAGTATGGCACGCACTTGCGATACTCGACAAGGTCGTTCTCTTTTTGCAGCACTGATTAGACTCGTGACCAGCGTCTAAAAGAGGCAATATCGACGATTGCCTCTTTTAGACGACTGGTCACGAGTCTAATCAGATCAGTGATACTGGGCAAAGGGGTATCTCTTCTCACATCATGCATCAGAACCTAGACCTGCCCGGGTAATCTTCTCCGACACGTCTCCAGTACATGAGATTCCATCCCCCCTGGATGAGCTCAGGGTCACCTAGTCAGCGACGAAAAGTGTACTTCTGGCTCGGCGGGACACGTTACCCAAATCGTGTCCCTACACGTCTGCCAGGTGAGAAAACCGCGCGTTGTGATTCATTTCCTGCATTAACTGTACATGGTGCGGGCGCGCGCAGTCGGTCCTTTGCCATCACTCACATCTAATCACGCATGTCGCTTCGAGAACAGCGGCGAGCCTCACGGTCCGAATGGTCAACTTATCATATGGATTGCACACAGCTCGTGATGCCTTATAGGACACCCATCTGAACCTGGATATGTCCAACTGGCACTACGCTTGTCACGGCTTCTCCGAACGTTGTGTAATCCTTCGGACATTCGGACTCGGCGTCGTGAATGCGACAGCGTTACGTCGCCACGGGGGCATCCGTGTGCTCTCGCCTACCGCGAATTCGACCTTTGACCTCGTCAATATATTTCCGGGAGATGGTACGTAAGATACGTACCTATGCGCTGCGGATGACGAGCGCGACCGGGGACACGGGCCGGCCGTGGCCACAATCCAGCGGCCAAAAACGCAAGCAGGACTGGGATCGATAAGTGGTTGGCTACCTAGGACACGTCTATCATGCTCACCGATAGCGATGGAAACGGGGAAGACGTAGTCTCCTGCAAGAAACGAGACGCAGAGGTAAGCGACTCGGGATAGGAGCATAGCGCGAGGGAGACGCGCTGATACGAGGGATAAGATTGTTTGTCAATGAGGTGGGTTGAGTTGCAGTGGGGGGAACGCACCGGCCGTATAAATAATGATTCACTCAGTGGCACTGATCGTGTCAGAACACTCGTCGCAGCTATGTCGTTGTGGCGTGGCTCTGTGGCGGAAATAAAGTGATCATGGACATGGGGTGGTAAGGTTAGTCCGGGATGACGGGATTCACAGATGCATCTTGTGTCAGATCCGGTCAAAATGGAATACATACACATCTTCTGAAAAAAAGGGTTACCAGTCTCGCACATGTACTACCTGTTCAAACGTGATGCAGTGGTCGGCTGGTAAGGACTTCCACAGCGCCGAGACGTCCCACCAACAGAAATAGGGTACATACGCCGTGCACTTCTCGGAGGCGATTTGGCGTTGAGAAGTTGGGCGGCAATCATAAAATCCGCTTGGCATCTGGCGTACACCGAGACACAACTGGAAGTCTGTCATGTAGCACTTGTACTACACGGAGGTGCCTGGAATTTGTGTACGGAAGTGAGATACAGGTCTCATCCATGCGATTTGATTTCGGCCGTAGTGAAGCGGCACCCGGAGGCGTAATTGACATGGCCATTTATTGCTAACATATTTGACTTCGGATATCCTAAATCTGCTACTCATATTAAAAATCTAAAGGATATTACTGTTTTGCAGATTCTGCACACAATAGAAACCATATTGTTACTTGTACCTTATTCATATCCCGAGGATGTATGCGGAGTATATAAGCGGAACATACCTAGAAATCTTATTTCTGATTGGCCAGTCTTCATTAGCAAATTTAATATATATATTGGAATATGCTTATCAAATATGTTTATAAACATTTAAAATGCAACAAAAACATATCCTCTGTTATCTATTTTAAGCATTTATGGATGTATACGCCTGTCAGTTCTTTAGAAGGGCCTGAGTATTATTCGTATTCGCGCCGTTCACAAAGCTGTTTCCATACAAAGAACAAAGGATACACCGTGACCGGCATTGCGTATGCATATCCATGTTCCGCGTGACGACGGACCACGTCATTTCATTTGGTGTGACCCTGGCTTCCAGTTCTTCACAGGACGTTCTATCTCGAAAATGAAGGCTCATTGAGCTATATGTGCCGGGAGGTCAAGTCATCTCCGAAGGATTCTTTCATGTCAGAAGATCCTCAACGAACATACCTGTGAATTATATTCAAGTTACATGCATGAGAATGGCTCTTGAGCTTCATTCCTGAGCTTCACAGCAAGATATTTGACCCCATTGGCAGCCTGTTCGTTGTCACATCAGAGATATGTATACGATGACTCCACCTAGTGCTTACCTTCGATGGAAGGATCAACGAGTGGTGTCAGCTGCACGAATTCGCACCGAGACGTGTCAACAAGGGAAGTAGAAAAAAATGCCATGATCCAACCCACTTTCAGTTTTCAGAACACCAAAGTGAATCTTTTTGATCCCCCGCGCCCGCAGGCGTACCGAGCTGATGGAACAAAACACACTGGGCTCGAGGCTGACCCAATCAGTCTGAGTGCAGTGGCGAAGCGATACACTGCCCTGAAAAGGGGTTTTGGACAAGCACATATTTCGTTACGCTCACCATAGAATTGTTTCTCCATCTCCGCAGTGATTGAGAGCGTGGTTTTTTGTGGGCCAGATGAAGTACGTCACCGTGCCTTAGGCGGTGGTGCGTGGCGATGTGAATATCGATCCGCCGCCGGTTCTGTCCACAGCATGGCCGACAAAAGCTGTGTAGTAGGCAAGAACCATATTAAATACCGGGGTGTCCGAATACGGGCTTGCAGTGGGTCCAATCCACATGTTTTGTCGAATATAAGTGACGAAGTGGCACGGCTTTCAAATTAGCCGTGGACACGCATCGAACTTTTCATCTTGATTTCAGTTATGGTGTAAGGGTTATCATTCGTTCGTAACCTTGTCTTGCGCCTCGTTGAGAATCAGGAGGATTTATGGTCGGGTTTGTGTAATGCTACCATCGTACACGATTGGAACTGACCCAGGCCCCGTCGCGGGCAACCTGTGATGCAAATTGAGCTGACTTGGAACAGAAGTGGGAACTCACATGGTAGGCTCTGCAAATACAATAATGGGCTGGTAAGGGTCACGGTTATCGTTGAGATCCCCGAGCGGCGAGCTCGCTGTCCACGACGAACATTGAATATTGAATCTCCGCTGCGGCAAATAACTCGGCTGCTCTGACGATCTCATGTTCATTCAAATCTTGGAACGCATTGTTGGCATTTGCAAGGTTTACAAAGCTGTTCCCATATCTGTGTTTATAGATGGAAGCACCATCGGTGACAGGCGACACTCGGGTTCATGCGCGAATACGTATTCACCGACGCAAACGATGCCAGTGGAAGTAACTCTGCATGAATAGATCAGATAAGCCTTTCATTTTCGAGATGGAAAGTTCTTAGCCGCCAACTAGAGCCGGCCGTGGTCATTTCAACCCGAAATGGACACTGTAACGAGGACCTCGATGACCGTATCCGGGCATGAATATACATACCTCACAGAAAAATATTTGATTCACTAGTTGCCCATTCGTCGTCGATCGGCGAAGAACATATTTATGCGGCAAGGCTGACGCGATTACTCGTCCAGTGCTCACCTCGATGCTCTCAATGAAACCTCCCCAAGTACGTCGGCGCCCTTGACTCGGAATTCCGTGGTGGATGTCTTCTTGATCGGAAGGTAGATCAACGGATGGTAAGTGCACGTGGTTCACACCAAGCTGCGTCGATAAGAGGAGCACAGGAATCGCCAAAAAAGCTGCAATGATCCACTTCACCTTGAGAACGCCAACGATGATCTGATATCCGCGCGTTGACGCAAGTTCAGACCGCTTGAGGTGGCTTGAGTTGCAGGATTAAAATTTGAGGGACTCGGTCCAGGCCGTATAAACAATGAAAGGCCTGACGCATATCAATGACCCACTCAATGAGCGTACATGGATGCGGCTTCTAAGTTGTATGACAGTGTCGTGCGTTCGTCTGCGTATGTATGGCCGCATGTCTATTAATCCAGCTGTTCCACGCGTCGCTCTTACTTCTGGGGAAGCAGCATCTAATCCTGTGTTACGCCTGGTGAATTTGATAGCCAGAACCTGTGCCAGGATCACCAGAGTCCGCGGATCTAGGTTGTACTGGCAACAGAGTCAGGACGCACAACTTTTTTTTGCTGTGCCGAATGGGTGGTCACTGTGAGAACAGTCGGAGAGTAACCCGGCCATTGGACGCTACCACGAGGAGGCTCAGCTCAGAGATAGCATGATAAGTACATTTTACCGATTAAAGATACTTAATCAGCGACACGGTCAGCGGAGGAGCCTAGAAGGACGCTCTCGGCAACAATGTTATTGCACTTGAGGTACCACTAGAAAATCCAAACTCTAAAGAGGATTACGAGTCTTCGTCCGGCACCTCCTCCACACGTGCAGACCTACTACCAGGACGCGACAAGTCTGGTGATTCATTGTCTGCTACCTCTTCGATGTACGCACCGCCGTTGTCTGCCAGCTTCTGCTCAGGAGTTTTACCTTCTGGCGCCTTACCCTTCTTCTTCTTACCACTCTTCTTCTTTGGCAGATCCCACTCCCAAAGTGGAATAAACGATTCGATCTGAGAACGTAGCTATGAGCCTTTTATGTCACGTGACAGGCGATGGAAGCTCACCACACCGACGTCGGCAAAGAGTTTCGGGAATATCCAAATACCGGGAGAAACGACCACAACAGTGATGATGTAGAATATGAGCCTCACGACGGCGAGCGCGAAAAAGGCACCGATGAGGCCGAGCATCCCCACACTAAGGTACCACACGCCGAGGCGCATGATGGGCGGCCATAGCGGGAACATGACACCGGCAAGCATGATCGCCACCATGAGCAGACCGCCGGCATACGTCGTCCACTGAGACCCCTCGTAGAACCACGCAAAGTAGCCGTCCTGCGCAAACAATTGTTGTGGGGTAACTGCAACGTGGCGGGGAGAAGACGACGATGAACCGGTGGGATTGCCACGATCCACACGTAGGTAGAAAGCGAAAGGGATGATTGACGTCAAAACGGTTTCTGCCTCTGCCTCGTTGGTGACGGTCGGAACGTTTTTAAGCTTGGCGTAGGCGGGGGAGAGGAGGGCTTTGACGGCGGATTTACCTGCAAGTTTGCGCGTTCATGAAGAGAAAGACACCAAACGAGGTGGGTTGGTAGCAGACCTTTGAAGTAGTCGACACGTTTGCCGTTCAGAGCTCCGACACGTATCTTCATACCAGACTTGCTACTCCGCAGGAACTGGGCAACGTTTCGAGCCTGTGGAGGGGCCCGAACTTGCTGGGCTTGTGCTGTCGACATGGCTGATATGGATACAGTAGTACTAGTCAATGACCAGAAAAAAGAAAAGAAATACGACTGGTAGTACCTACTAGAATCGGGGAATGCCGATAGTCCTGGGAAAGCTAGGTGGGGAGGGGCATAGATTACTTTTCAAAGTACGACGACGAGCGACAAGACCAACTTACAACATGTCAAAGTACGTACGGCGTCCCTGCTATCTTCCACAGGCTGATCGCATTGATGTGACTCCAGCGAAGACCAGCTTCAAGATATACCCGACGGAGAGATCGAGTCCAACTGGGACCAAGTCGTCGACAAGTGCGTGCCATCATCTCTCGCTACCGTTTGCTGATCACGCCCATCAGCTTCGACAGCATGGATTTAAAACCAGAACTTTTGCGAGGGATTTACGCTTACGGGTAAGTTCAATTCTTTCGGAGAACAAAAAGGTGGTACAGAATTTGTGACTCGTCTCTAGTTTCGAGCGTCCTTCCGCCATCCAACAGCGCGCGATCGTGCCCGTGATCAAAGGCCACGACGTCATCGCCCAAGCGCAATCCGGTACTGGAAAGACCGCTACCTTTTCCATTTCCATCCTCCAACAGCTCGATATGTCCATCAAGGGTTGCCAGGCCCTCATCCTCGCCCCCACCCGTGAACTTGCACAGCAAATCCAAAAAGTCTTCGTCGCACTCGGCGACTATATGAACATCGAGTGTCATGCCTGCGTTGGCGGTACCAACGTCCGCGAGGACATGGCCAAGTTGCAGGAGGGTATTCAAGTCGTGGTGGGCACGCCGGGTCGCGTGTACGATATGATCAACCGGAGAGCGCTTCGCACGGACCACATCAAGATATTCTGTCTCGACGAGGCGGACGAGATGTTATCCAGAGGCTTCAAGGACCAGATTTACGAGCTGTTCCAGCTCTTACCCCAGGAGACACAAGTCGTTTTGCTCTCGGCCACGATGCCGGCAGATGTCTTGGAGGTGACCAAGAAATTTATGCGTGATCCGGTACGCATTCTCGTGAAGAGGGACGAATTGACGCTCGAAGGTATCAAACAATTTTACATTGCGGTGGAAAAGGAAGAGTGGAAACTAGACACGCTCTGCGATCTTTATGAGACGGTAACGATTACCCAAGCGGTTATTTTCTGCAACACGAGGCGCAAGGTGGACTGGTTGACGGAGAAGATGCATTCACGGGAATTCACAGTGTCTGCGATGGTGCGTAGATCAGAGACCGGACGGTGCCACCGCGTTGAAATTGGCTAATGGATTGATCCGTAGCATGGTGATATGGAGCAAAAGCAGCGGGAGGTGTTGATGAAAGAGTTCCGATCTGGATCGTCTCGTGTCCTTGTCACGACGGACTTGTTGGCGCGTGGCATCGACGTCCAGCAGGTTTCGCTGGTGATCAATTATGATCTACCGACGAACCGGGAGAACTATATCCACCGCATCGGACGAGGAGGACGGTTCGGACGCAAGGGTGTTGCCATCAATTTTGTTACGACCGACGACGTTAGAATGCTGCGAGATATCGAGCGTGAGTACGACACTTCATGCAACAATCCCATGGACTCACGGTTCGGGTAGAATTCTACAACACACAGATTGACGAGATGCCATTGAATGTTGCGTACGTTGAACCCAATCGTTATGTGATGCGTTAGCTAATGACAATGTGTACCAGTGATCTCATCTAGACGCGTCAAGCTCCACGCCGCTCGTGAATTGCACCGAGATTACGACGTCTCCTTTATGTCTTCATGTCATTTCATTTGCATTCTTTTCTTTATCCTTAAATCTTGATGAAATGAGAAATGCGATGATCATCGTACAGGTGTTGACCTGGGATGTAACACAGCACTGTGGACGTAAAAATAGCAAGACCGGAAGATCGTCGCCTGTTAAGAGTGCCCTGAAGACGAGGCCGTACAAACGTCCCGTCCTAGCTTCATAGGAGAGGATAGAGTCGATCCGATCTGCTGCTTTGTGGATTGGCACATCAGTCAACAAGATTCGGCAGCACTCTCCGACGAGTCCTTGGCCGTCCTACAGTGGGGTCTTCAACTCTTGCGGCCGGCCTCGCTGCGATCTCGGGTGGGCGGATGTGGATTCAAAATCTCGCCCAGGGTGGTGGATCGTTTCATACACACACTACTGAGTATTCAATACAGTACCGGTGCAGGAATCACAGTACTAGAGCACAAACACAAACACACCATGTTCCAACTTGAAAATGATCTACGTATCCACACCCACTCAGAAATCCGTCCATCCCAACCGAGGGATCCACGCAGCCAAACCTTACTCCTCCTCCTCCTCCTCCTCCTCCCAATCCACGCTCTCCAACGCCTTATCCCCCTCGTCATACAGTTGATCCAGCCCCGTCAACGCCTCCAGATAGCCCGTCTCATTGAACGCCCGAAGAAGCATGGGGAACCCCTGCTCCTCGTATGCGCGCAACACGGTCTCAGAGCACCCGGTACAGCGGTCATACGCGGGGCCCGTAATGAGCAATGTACGGAACTGGGCGAGGAAGCCGCGAAGTTGGTGTGGGACGAGGCCGAGCACGGAGGTTGCGCCGCCATTGTCGTCGGCGGACGCGCCAGCGGATTGGGATTGTGGTGGGGGTGGGGGCGCGTGGAGACTTGGAGGACAAGGTGAACGTCAGGATTGAGTGTGGCGCGATGCGACTTACCCGTCGGGATGCTGCAAAAGCGAGACGAGCAGCTCGACGGCTGTCGATGATGCGATGGAGGCGATACCTGGTCGGGTAACGGTGCACATTTGGTCCAGCGTACGATCGGTAAGGGACTGTAGCGTAAGCGATGAGCACATGATACAGAGTGAGTGAGTGGAAAACGGACGTCAGCGGGCGCGACAATATCGTTGCAATAATAACATCCCAACCGTTGGCCGTTTGGATTCGAAGCGGCACGCGCACCGTGCCGCATCACCAAGAACGTGTCGAATCCAAGAGCCGCGTTCAGCACGATCTGGTGCGTCGTCAGCAGATAATCCAACCTAAAGACTGGACGCACCTTGTTCTTCGCAGCGCCTAATACAGTCGGCAACCATCGACTCTCGCGTGAATCCATGAGTAAGAATATAACGTCATGCGAGTCGAACAGGGTCTCGAGTCGCTCGACGTCTTTCTGCGCCTGCGCGACCGACGCTGGGGGTATCGGGTGTCCGGGCATAGGTATCGAGAATTGGTGTCCCGTCGCGTTCTTTGGTTGGGGGTCAGTGCATGCCGAAATACAAATTCAAGAGTACGTACCACACCGGGAAAGATCTTCTTGAGTCGCTCTGCGGCGCATGCTGCTTTGGGTTTCCCTCCGTTGAGACAGTCCTCGAATTCAAAGAGGGGCTGGCGGACGGGGTTGGAGAACGAAACGCGGGACGAGTCAACAAATGTGATGGTGCGGACGCCCCAACCCTGAACAAAGATGGTGAGAGTACAAAAAGTGAGGAGACGCAAACGCACCATCAGCGTACGCGCAACGTAGCACCCGAGTGTGCCCGCGCCAAGGAGAAGACATTTCGTCGACGCGACCTTGTCGAGGTCGAGCGCTGGAAGAATGCGCCAGCGCATGAGTTTCAAGTTCAGATCCACCGCTTGGTCTGCGAGTCTGTCACAAATAAAAAATCAGAGATCAGCAGGAACAGACCGCGCATCGACGGAAATGAGGATACCTAGTCGGGTCCATCATCGGTGCCAAGTCGGCCATGCGTGCGCTGAGTTTATTGGTGGTCGGATGACGTTCCCAGCCAAGCGCAGCAGGTTTGGTGGCGGGTTCACTGTGAGGGGCGTGCAATACCATGCCTAAACGGGACTTCCACGACTTTTTTGGTTGAGGGAGGTCGCTATCGCGCCAGCAGAGGACGCGCAGGGAAGTGTGGGATGGGTACAGGGCATGGAGGTAGGCGAGGAGGTTACGGAGCGGCCAACCTGGATTGTCTGGGGATCCAGAGGGATCCAAGAATCCGATGATGATCTGTTCAATGTAATTAGGGCAGTGGATCAAAATATTGGAAGTACGCACAGAATTGATATCACTATTTGTGAGCAGGGCATCAGCTTGCTCGATCGGATGTATTTCGGCCGCGTCGCCGGTCAGCTTGACAATAAAGTATGGTTTCGTTTCTTTGTGGAGCGCGTTAAAGATCGACGTGAGCTGATCAATGGTCGATCAGATGTGCGATTATGTGATTGGTGTAGGCTACCTGTGTGGCATTGAGCTGGTCCTCGGCATTCGTCCAGCCGTTTTCAGCGATCTCCCATGCTGGCTTGGCAACAAACGCAGGAAAGGCAAACCAGTAGTAGTATTGGTATTTCTTGAGGTCAGCAAACGTGATCAGCAGGAACTGATTGAGTTTGGATGCATCCTTGCGCTCGACGATGCTCGCCCACATCTGGATAGGATGGATCAGTGACCAGAGATGGTGGATGCGGTACGCACCTCGTCAGCGATGGTGTTGAAGAGGGCGGCTTTATCGGCGGCCTTGAACTCGTCGATCGTATTGTAATTTTTGAACACCCCGCGCGCCGAGACGGAAAACACGGGCACCCTGCATCAATTGTGAGCCAGATCGATCGACTCAGATGGCACGTACGTCGGTGCACTCTTGAAAGCATCGCTACCGAGGGAGAGGTTACAACCTAGTGGGACATCTTTGCCTGTTTCGCGATCTCTGATGGAGCGACCGACGGAATACGAGGCGTTGACGGTGAGCGACTCATCGGAGAGACGAAGGACGTCAATCTTGAGTCTGGTTAGTTCGTGCCAAAACGCGGGCTGGACGAGCGACGCAAACGGTGCAAACTGAACGACGGGCATGTCGTCGGTGATGATGATGTAGAGAGATTGTCGATGTCACTAAACGGACTGCACAGGCTCGAATAGGAAGTAAGGCTATATTCGTGTGCCTAGTATTCTGCAACATAGTGTACCATAGACTCCAGTATGATCATGCCTTCTTCGCCAGGATTTTGCGTATCACGTCCCTCCTCTGCTTCTTTGCCAACATGACCTCGAAGCGTGCAAAGTCGTTCAACAACCTTCGTTTTTGGATTGCCGCGCGCTTCTTCGCCCATGCGGAGTTCTCCCATTTCTCAACGGTCCCCTCCTTTTCGAGTTGTTTGCGGATGACGCCGGAGCCAGCAGCACGGGGAAGTTTGGTGAGACGGAGAGGTGTGAGGGAGAGATGGCGGTAAGGGAACGATTGGCGAGGTACAGAGGTGGTGGGGCCGTCGATTATTGCCTGCAATTGCATGAGTATGTGGTGGGATATGCAAGACGAATACATACCCGATTGTGGTCAATAATTTCGGCGATGACGGCGATTTTGCCAGCGGATGGGCCGGAGTTGAGGAGAACAACTAAAACGGGTGAGAATGTAGAAGCGGCTCAAGGCAACGCGACCGACCTCGTCCCACCTCGACAAAGCGTTGGAAGTTTGAGTCCTGCAATCGGGGTCAGCCCATCTGAACAGAGTTTCATCCATCCAGCCCGTTCTGGCGCAGCCAACGAGCTTAGACACACGAACAACGCGGGTGAGACGGTGCAGACGACACAAGGACACTTACAGACATGTCTTGACGGTGTCGGTCGACGGCGAGTGGGGTGTCGTGTATCGCAGCAGCGATGATAGGGGACACTTGGTAAGAGCGGCAAGTTGCAGAATTTCAATCTCCGACTGAATCACACCAAGGGCCATCCACGCTCGACGCCAGCAACGGTACCTCAAACACACGAAGAACGGTGAGTGCTGGTGACCATACGTCGTTGCATGTTTATAGGTCATTCTGGCCCTTTGTTCATGCGAATCCGCGATTCATATCGGTCTGCTACGCGCTGGATGGGCTGGCCTCTGTTTGGATGCTCTATCGGATTGAACACGTAGCTGATGCTTCTCGCAGATAAACAATGGGTCGGGTCATTAGGGCACAAAGACGCTCGCACGCCATTGTACGCTGCATGCTGCATCATCAGTCTTTTCCCCTACTCAACGCGATACTTTCCTGATAGTTCAAGGCGCACACTCACCACAACAAGGCACCCGCCAAGCTTCGCACTCTCGACTTTGCAGAACGTAATGGTTACATCCGTGGAATCGTCAAGGAAATCATTCACGATCCTGGCCGGTAAGCTTGCATCGATCCTTGATGGCAAGCGTTCACTCGTCTTGATTAGCGGGGCACCCCTCGCACGTGTCGTCTTCCGCGACTCCTACCGCTACAAACATCGCCAGGAAACCTTCATTGCTACCGAGGGTCTCCACACTGGTGCTTTTGTCTACTGCGGAAAGAAGGCCACTCTCACTGTCGGCAATGTCCTTCCTGTGGGCCAATGCCCCGAAGGTACTATTATATGCAATGTGGAAGAAAAGGTTGGCGATCGTGGTGCACTCGCTCGCACATCTGGAAACTATGCTACCATCATCGGTCACTCTCCTGAGGACAACAAGACCCGTATCCGTCTCCCCAGTGGTGCAAAGAAGACAGTTCCTGCAAGCGCGCGTGCGACAGTCGGCATTGTTGCTGGTGGAGGCCGTATCGATAAGCCTCTACTCAAGGCTGGTCGTGCATACTACAAATACAAGGCCAAGCGCAACAGGTACGAAGGGGCCGTTGGCTTGACGAAGGAAGACAGCTGATACCCTCTTCTTTTAGCTGGCCTCGTACTCGTGGTGTTGCCATGAACCCTGTTGATCACCCTCACGGTGGTGGTAATCACCAGCACATCGGTAAAGCCTCCACGATCGCCCGTTCGGCTGTTCCTGGACAAAAAGCTGGTCTCATTGCTGCCCGTCGGGTACGTAGATATCTCATCTATATTCCCCGAGTTGCGAATTCTAAGCATACCGATCCGTTTTCCAGACTGGTCTGTTACGTGGTACGGTCAAGGTCAAAGAAGTATAAGCGGCATGCTCGCTCTATGTTTTTACCTACGCATCATTCATTATGCTTCACTACACCAACCCCAAAAATCTTGTATGGCATTGCATATACTCCACGATGATGCCATGTGATGTGTGCACTTTACTCAGGATCGGCAGACACAGCTTGTTCATTGCGCATCAAGGCTACGTGATCTGAGAAATTGCTGGCCGCAACTCTGCGTATTATTACCACTAAAATGGCACTAGACCAAACTCTGAACTTAGCGAATATGGACCATGCATTGCAAGATTTTCTAAAGAATCGACACGCACTACAGTATCCGACGCGCTGAATCGAGTTTCCAGTTGTTCCGATTGGATATCTCCGCTATTGGCCCATGGGGCCGTATGCCGTGGTCATGTCAATCCTACGCCGGATCCGTCACTATGCCCGGACACCAAATGGAAGATTCATTGACGGATCAGACTTGTGTCTTCTATTTCCAGGTAGGCGCGTGTGAGTATTACACGGCAATAAATGACAGTGCATGCAAACTTCCTGGCGGAACTTGACGACCACCGTTGAACGTCACTTTGAACCTGAAAGCCTCCTTTGGCCGGATTCGACACCCAAATTTCTCAACGCTCATTGTGGCCTCCACTTCGATTAGCATGCTCATTTCTACGAATGGTGCGTCTCTCTGAGACCTGTGGAAATAACTACCAACCGAACAGTGCAAGTTGACTAGTCTACTGGGTCCATTACTCCTTTTCAGGAGACGTATACGTACCTATGTACGATCAAAGAAGGATAAGATCGAGGGACTCGAATGCCCTTTCATCCTTTCTTTCAGCAACGACGGGTTGATCGTATCGCGACCGGAGTCCATATGGATACTTCCGGCTTCTTCGAGTTTGCATATTGTAGCTCCTTTGCTCTTCTTGCTACTAGTACCTTTCTTCTGTTATCACGCTCACTGAGAGAGAGCCACTCGTGTATATAAACGCCCTCCTTTACACCAAATATCATCAGTTTCCCCTCGAAGTCTCTCCCGTCGCGAATCCGTTTCAGTGTCGAATCGACTCGGATCGAATCGAGCTAAGTCTACAGTTTATCATTTACACATCTATTTTCTTTTATCGAGCTTTGGATCTCACCAACCAACGATCCGAAGGATACACTGCAGAAGTTAATTCAGCATAGCATCAAGGAAAAAGAGATTATTTGTCAGTGGGTAGTACAAGGAGAGGCCAGCGGCGGGTGTGAAGTTCAAGGAATTGAAGATTCACCTACGATGCTGGCACGGGGTTGGCTTCCGATCCGACCTGCAAAAAACTTGCTGTCTTTGGGAGGAATGGGGGCCTTTGTCAGGAACGTGAAAGCACACATCCCCCTGAGGTGGATATGCTTAAGTGCGAAAAGACATTCCCGGTGAAAGAAGCCGCGACGCACCATCGCCGGTATTGTGCAGGCTTGGGCACAACGTAGCTTGAATCCCGGTCGTGTGGATCCTTTACTGAAGTACTTTATTCTGTTCCCGTGTGGTAGAAGGCAAAAGTACATGCAAGATGAGATTTAGGCATCAGTACCACATGCATTATGAAAAAGTCAGTCTACTGTAACAGCCTAAAACGTCCACCCCGTTCAATCCACGTCCATAGAGGGTGCACCACCGCCTGCCCCACGCCGATTGCGCCCACCTTTCCTTCCACCACGTTTCCACAACGAGACTTCCGGTCGAGAGTTGTTCTGCTGACTGTACACCTTGGGATCTGCCCCTGGCGGTGCAACGAGGACGCTGGCGCGAGGATCCGAATTCATGATCGAGTCCGAGCGCATTTTTCTGATCAAGGAAGCCGGTTCGTATGGCTGGAAGGATTGCAAGTCCAAGACTTACGATTCTGCATTGTTACTTCCATTCATCAACACATCCACGCTCCCATTCTCGTCGACCACACCAAGCCTTCCAGTAAGACCCACTGACTGTACACCAACGATCTTCACGTGGAGTATACGACCATCGGCAGGTTGGTTGTCAAATTTGGTCACGGCGGCTACAGCATGTGCAACCTGCTTGAAAGTCAGTCGGACGGTCACTTCGTCCGATGTTTTCTTGGTCCCAAAATCAGAGGAAATGATTGGACCACAACGTTGGAAAATAGCCTGTCGGATATCAGAATATACTTTGAAACGAAAATGGGCGAGACGAACCTCGACATCGGCAGGTGTGGTTCCCTTTACCAAACCTTCGACCTCTACAACATTTCCATTGCCACTGGCGCTTGCCCCTTTGATACTTATGCCACCTGCCGCAGTCGCTTCTCTGATGGCGCGCTGGACGAGGGACGAATCGGGTTTGCGGGGGGTTGAAGCAGAAGCAGACAATCGAGAGGATAGCGAGGGCTTGAGGAGTTCTTCATACATGTCATGGGACCATTGGGCGTCTGAATCGCCTTTTGGGGGTCGAGAAGGACGGATCTGGAGCGCACGTTTGGCAGGTTTATTTATACAGGCTCGGATGCGAATCGTAGGGTACGCACATAGGGCGAGTTTCGGGTTGCAGACTTTGGACGGACGGGGCCACCGTCGGTGGTGGTGGAGATGCGTGCGAGGAGGGACATGATGATGGTATTACAGGAAAGAAAACGCGTTCGACTTGCTGTATGTATTTGTTTGGCCCGTGGCAGAAAACAGCGTGCGTCAACACTTGCACTCGACCTCATCGTCGTGCACAACAGTGAGCTCAACGTTCACCCTTCTCCCCATCCAAAGACGCGCAGCAAGTATTCCTCACGCAGATTCATCGAATTTTCATCACTGGGTTGAATCAACATGGGTGGAGCTGGTGCGTCTTTAGCGCGCACGTTTTCGAGCCTTGATTCTATTTCACCTCTTCAATAGGTTGGCTGTTCCTTTTCTCGGTCCTTATGGCCGCTGGGCTGCTCTTCACGATGGTCTTTTTCGTATGTTTCCCCCGTCTTGTCCGAAAAAAACCAAAACGTCTTCTTACATGTAATACTAGATCATCATGTTCTCCGACCTCGAATGCGACTACATCAACCCCATAGACCTCTGTAACAAACTGAACCAGGTATTTGGATCTTGACTCAATTTTGCATAGTTCCCTCACCATGTGGAACGTCTAGTTTGTTCTACCAGAAAACATTGCACACGCGCTCCTCACTATTCTTTTCTTACTCTCGGGTCAATGGGTAGCATTCATGCTCAATCTTCCCCTCGTGCTCTATAATGCGAACAAGTACGTGTCATATCACCACTCGCCTTCCACGTTGTTTATCACACATGGGTAGGATACGAAAGAAGAACCACATGTATGACGCCACCGAAATTTTCCGCACGCTCTCTGGCCACAAGAAAGAGAGCTTCATGAAACTAGGTTTCTACCTTTTGTCTTTCTTCTATTATCTGTACCGGTGTGTATCACCTTTGTCTATCCCTACTTTTGACCCTCATCGTCCCCTCTAGCATGATCGTCGCACTTATTTCAGAGAGCGAATGATTTCCCAGACCTCTCCTTGGGTGTGGAATCGTACGGCGAGGCTCTACTTACATGAGATCGTACATGATATAGGTTCTGATTTATGTGAGTAATACAGTGGAAAGTTGACCCTTTTCCCAATGCATCAGTGCTGCAAAAATAGAATCTTTGTTTGTCGCTATGTGACTCGGATTGTGGTGAGGCAAAAGAGGGAGGGAAACTAAGCTAGGTGTAGGTGAAGGGACTTCGTGCCTTTCGCCCGTAATCTGTGAGAACCTAAGGATGGGGGAGATGGGAAACACTTCGCACGCAGTTGGTCGTGGGTGGGTGAAAAGAAAGGAAGATGCTCGGTACGAATCCTGCCTGTCTGACATCCTCAATGATGTTCAACTTGGCGTCAAAGACCCTGTTGAGGTCACTCTGGACCTTGGTGCCATTCATATAATTAGCTAAATAATACTTTCAATTATATTGGTGCTAAAGATTTTATTCTACTTCTATATAGATGTCATAATATAGTACTGACTTACTAACTCAGGAAGGCTGACTGTGTTGGCAGAGACCCAAGTTGCTTGATCCTTCACTACATCATAAGTTAGAGACTCATTAAGATTCTGATTTATATAGTATAAGCAAAGGGTATCTTAGAAAGAGTTATCAAGGGAGGGTGAGAGTACCAGTGATGAACTTGCCAGTGTGGATATTATTGATTTCTTCATTGATTCTGTTGTGAAACTAAACCAGAAACAATATCAATGAAGAAACAGGGCAAGACAACTAACCAGAAGAGTCACAATGAGAGTAAGAGTGAGGCTTCCTCAATTCAGGCTGCTTAGAGACTCTGAACAAATGGATGAGACTGAGGTAGGTCAGTCGCAATCCTACTGTATATATAGTGTCTGAGTATAGGTTTTAGGGCAGGTGGAAAGTATTAGTAATGAAGAGTTGTATGATGATAAGAAGAGGGAATCAGCCAATGGTGTTAAAGGTATAAAGACAAGAAGATAACAAGAATAGTAGCCAATTGGAAAGTTCTGAAGAGGTGTCATGTGCATTGGGTCATGTGACTAGAAAGATAAGAACTGATGTAGGAGCATGAAAAGGGAAACAATGATTTGAAGTACATGTGAGCACCTACCTTCTAGGGCTAAGTGTAGTAAAGTTAGTGTAAAGGTGTATGAAATCATAACAGATTCCATCAGTAAATCACACATTCCTTTAGAGGGATCCCTAGGTCTGTCAAGCAACCATAGTTTCACAGTGAGGTCTAGGCTGGATAGCCACTCCAAGAACTGTATTTTCTATGAATTACTATGGTCTACTATGAAAAGTATCCAAATGAACATTTAAGTCCAACTCTACAACACTTTACAAGGCTGGCAAAGAAACTTGTCAACTAAGAGCTATCTCACACCTGGGCCTGCTAGCATGCACACTCTAAAGTCAGAGACAATCATAGACTCACTTCTTGAACTTGAGCAGAAATTGAAAGCAAACAATAATTTGTCCATATCAGGAAAACAAAGAGTGCTACTTAATGCCTAACTATTCACATGGCCCTATGAGCAACCCTAGACCCCTGAGAGCAAGCTATCCATTTCACTCAATTTTAAGCCTAAACTCATAAAACAAAAACAAAAGCAACAAATAATATCAGAGACCTCCACATGGAAAGCATTGTATTTGTAGCATCAGTCTGAACACAGCCTCAGTGAGTAATTCAAGAAAAATTAACAATAGTATCAGTCAGAGCAAGAAGTAGTAGGCAACTTGACTCAGCATTTCCTGGACCTTGGATATGGCCAAGGTACACTGATAGGGAAACAAGCAATCTCAGTAACTGATACAACATTAGAAAGAGCAAGAAAGAGTGAACAGCACACTTAAGAAGAAGAGGGCCTATTGTTAAAAATCATATGGATGATATGTGCACAATATCTTATTGTGCATGATCAAGATGCTGTGGAGTGGGCCACAGATGCTAATGACTGAATAGTTACCATATAAGGGTCAAGATAAGTGACAATTTCAAACAAGAGACCTGGACTATCTTTCAGGGTCCAGGAATGTCCAAGCTGTGCTTTGCATTGCTGACCTACAGTGGGCAACAAAACTGTTGCAATGTCTAACCCTAACATGATGGGCATAGGATACCACAAACACTCATGGGAATTTCACTTAGCTTTGATGAGACCAAATAAAATACAAATCTTTGGCTATAAATTGGCCTCTGGGTCATGTGATTTGGCCAAGTGGCTGTGAAGATATTGCCATTTTAAGTCACTCTAGTCATTACAACAGTTTTGTTGCTGATATCATGGGTATGGTAATTAGTATCATGTATATCCTTTGGCCTTGATAACCTCCTGAACCCTCCTGAGCATACTCTAAATCAACCTTTGATACTCCTCTGCCCCAATCTCATACCACTCTGCTTGAATCCTTTTTCAAAGTTCCAATATTTGTTATGATTTACTCTTTTCTTTCTTTTCTTTGCTTGATTCACTATGCTTGTCTATGCTTTCCTTGCTACACTTATCTTTGTTTTTACCCTTTACCCACACACGCTATACAGTGTCCCTTATCACTGATGTACCTAGTTCGACTTATAGTGTTCTGTTTATTCTATTTTGCATCCAATTCCATTGTATGTTAACCATTCTTTTCTTGTCATTCTTCAATGGCATTACCTTTATCATTTCATCTTCATCACTGTCCACTGTGCTTGCATTGTACAATTCCTTTTGTTCCATTTATGATTGTTTTGCTCTTCTTGGAACATTCTTTGCCCTCGTTTGTCTCTCACTATATAAACTGTATGACAATATTCCTGTACTTTAGTCTTGATCTCCTCAATTATACCTGAGTGTCATTTTAACTCCTTCTTGTCCACCCTTTACCTAAGGGAAGTCACTCATTGCATTGACCAACATCTTCACTCCTCATTCACCTTGATCATCCTTGTTGCCTTGGGTATAGATTCCTGATAGCATACCTCAGCAACACCTGAGTTCCTTTGTCTTATCAATAGTCTATGCTAGCTGATTTACCCTTGACCCTCAGTCTTTGTACCTCACACACTAGTGGTGGTTGTTTAAGTTATTGTAGCCACTAGGATACTTGGGAGCTTTTGAGTCTACACTAGGCCCTACCTGGGACTATTGTAATAGTTGTGAGTGAATTGCAGTTATAAATATAGGCAAATCAATCCACCTGTGACTAGTAATGAGGCCCCTATGACAATGAAGCATTTGCTTGAGGTAGTGGCTTGATATAAATAAAAAATGAGAAAGGGGGAAAGAAGGTCCTGTTGATTTTGAGAGAAGTTGTGGATGAGTTGCAGCTGCAAAATTAAATAAATTGACTTACATATGACTGGTAATAAGGCCCCTGTAATTGCAAAGCATCCACTTGAGATGGTGGCTTGATATAAGGCAAAAAGAGGTGAAAGAGGTAAAAGAAGTGATGGCAATGTCAGGACCTGTTGAGGATGATTCATGGGCCTGAAAGCATGTGAACCAACTCTAACAGGACTGGAGATGATGTTCCTACAATGGTGAGATAATTGGAGGAGATGGGAGATATAACCCAGGGGTAAAACCTGCATGGGTACAGGAATGGGTATCATACCCATACCCATTTCCATGGGTGCTGTACCCATGCAGGGCCATCTCCTATGGCTCTCCCACTCCTTCTTACAAGAAAGAACAAGACCCTGACACCATGGATGTTGATGCTACTGGTATCCATGTCCACTGATGTTGAATGAAAGCAATACATTGCTCAAAACCTTTGTTTCTGTCATTGAACCCATCAATCCCCTACCCTCATTTCCTCAACATGCCCTTTCCCACTTTCCAAGAAAGTGCACAAGGCTGAACCAAAACCTGAACCTATTCCTGTCCTGTAGGAGGTAGACAATGATGACAACTCAATGAGCATTAACAAAGTTTCCATGCCCATCACAGGTTTTAAAGGAGGAAGACCAATTCAATGGTGGTATTTTCCTA
This sequence comes from Chiua virens, assembly GCA_019787685.1. Classification (NCBI taxonomy): domain Eukaryota; kingdom Fungi; phylum Basidiomycota; class Agaricomycetes; order Boletales; family Boletaceae; genus Chiua; species Chiua virens. Next base: position 32,656 of record JAHNUO010000033.1, read on the forward strand.
TTCTTGTAACCATGTAATAGTAGCTGAACTTTTTTCCAAATAAATGCAAATCACTATTTGCTTGAGTTTAGCTGCTACCTTGAAAGATGTTGAAACCCATGCCCTCATCAACTTAGGAGCTGGGATCAATTGCATCAACTGGCACTGGCACTACATCCAGAAGAACAAATTCCCCAAGGATTGACTGATGACATCTATTCTAGTGTGGAACATCAATTAAATCTCAAACAAAAATGGTGATATTAAATTCACCACCATACTCCACCTCACCCTTGGGCAATGTGTCAAATTCTACATTATCCACTGTGGAACTGAGAACATAATTCTTGGCCTTCCATGGTTAAAAGCAACAAATCCTGTCCTCAATTGGGTTGCCAAAACTATCATGATCTCCACCACCAACCACTATCAATGAACCTCAATGCTCTACCAAGCTTGCCTACCCTTCCCCAGTAATTCTCCTTTGCCACATCAATGTCAATCCCATTTGGGATGACAAAATCTATGATTACCTTGATGCCCAGACTGGGGAACACTTTCTCTCTAAATCTGTAACTGCTATAGGAGTTGGGAACTCCCTACAGTTGTAGCCTGCATTTTTCCCACTTTTCAGCATGTCCTACCACTCCCTGTCCTATCTCCTATCAACTTTATATCAGTCTAGTTTTGTTGTAGCATTTACAGATAATCTGAGTCAATCTAAGTCCAATCCAAGTCAATGTGATTCAATCCAGTTTCATTGTATGTGTTCCATTTTATCTACTCTATTCAATTGAACCTTATTGAGGTTGTTCCTATTGTAACACACTTTTTCTTTCATTACCTACAAGGTTTTGACATTCCTTTCTTATATACCCATCATACATTGATCCTGTATGTTTTTATAGGGTCAGATTGCTTTTTACAGTCTTGGGTTGTGCCCAGGACTATAAAACTATGTTTTTTTGGACATTTCAATACATCTTTCTGTATTCAGGGGGTTGCCTGTCTACTCTTTTGTGTGTGAAAGGGGCTGGGCATCATTTCTTGTCATTTATTTCACCTTGTCTCATCATTCTCTGGCTCCCCATTATCTTGGGTTACCTTTACATTGTCTTCACTCTATCCAGATTGCCTTTCCCACAGTTGTCTTTCATTCCAGATTACATAGCAAACTTTAGAATGCATCAACAAACCCTTACTCCTCAATCCTTCTACTACAACCCCCCTTGGGACACACCTATTGCTCCATCTTTCTCATTACACACATTAGTTTTCTACACTGTGTCATGTGTGCTAGACAACACTTTGTCCACATGGTCCAACCCAAAAAGCTCACCAATGCTATTACCCTGGCTGCCACTGTAGCAAAACCCAAAGTCACACACTCTTTAGAGTACACTAAATTTGCTTTGGTTTTTGTAAAGGGACCCTTCAACTAGATGCCTCTGTTTCAGTCCTGTGACCATGAAATCCATGTCAAGGAGACCTTTGTTCCTAAGGTTGGGAGGGTCTACCCACTTTTCTGAGAAGAACAGAAAGCCACTAATGAATTTATTAACAAATACCTTGCAAATAACAACATTTGCCCTTCAAACTCCCCACAAGCCTTCCTTTTCTTCTTCATCAAGAAAAAGGATGGCAAACTTCACCCATGTTAGGACTATTGCTACTTGAATGAACACACTATTGGTGACACCTACCTCCTTCTGCTCATCTCCAACCTCATTGACAAGCTCAAAGATGCTAAGCTTTTCATCAAGTTTAATATCTGTATTAACAGTGAAAAGCCATGTTCATCACTCACTGTGATTACTTTGAACCCATGGTCATGTTTTTTGGATTGATCAACTTCCTGGCCACCTTCCAGCACTTCATGAATAACTCCTTCTGTAACATGATCACTGAAGGATGGCTTGTCATCTCATGAATGACCTCTTTATCTTCTCTGAGGATGATGCCACCCACACCAAGCACACTAAACATGTCCTAGCCCACATGAAGGAGCTTGACCTTTACCTTAAGCTTGAGAAATGCAACTTTGCTACCTTAGAAGTTGAATACCTTGGGATGATCACATGACCTGAAGAACTTGCCATGGACCCTGTCAAGGTTGCCAGAATTGCTAACTGGCCAACTCTTGCCAAGCTCAAGAATGTTTGCTCCTTTATGGGGTTTGCTAACTTTTATCATTATTTCATCCCTAACTACTCCATCCTTGCTTGCTTCCTTATCAATCTCATCAAGAAGGATGCCCCTTAACCATGGGGCCCCAGCAAATATCTGTCTTCAAACACCTCAAAAAGGCTTTTACCTCAGATCCAGTACTCTGTTTCCTGGATACCTCCTGTGCCTTTGCTATCACTACAAATGCCTCTAATTTACCTCTGGAAATGTTATTTTTCAAACCAATGAAAATGGAGAATGGCATCTGTAACAACCTAGAACAAACGAAGGACTCAGAGTGATGAAGTGAATGGTACTAGATAATATGATGATCAAAGAGCAAGTAATGTCCAACGAGTGAGGCAAGAACTATGGAGAAAGACTTAGTCAGAAACTATTGAAAAAAACCCAAAGGTGAACTTTGTTAGAGTTCCCTGGGTGCTGCATTCACATCTTATATACTAAAAGACATTGGAGTATGAATTGGAGTATGAAATACATAGATAAGTAATAGTGTCCCGATTGGATGATAAGGTGCTTACAAGCACAGCTCCAGCTTTCTTAGTACTTGATTACCTCTGGTTATGTAGTTTCCCAATATCCATCCCACTCAGCATTTAGTCATTCTTTGTTTCTCCATATTATTCATCTCCTTGCTCTGTGACTAATCACTCTGTTTCCTCCAAGTATATAAATCATAGTTACTTTCATTGTAACTTCAGTCTGAATATTAGTTTATTTTGTATGACTTACTCTAAATACTCTGAGAAGACCTTGATGGTCTTCACTCTGCTCGACTCCACTTTATGTGTTGAGTCTTACTTTGACCTCCATTCTCCGCATGTCTGTAAATACAGAGACAGACTGTGACAAGGGTGCACCACATATGGTGAAGCCAAGTCCTGTCTGATGCTACAACTCTGGAGATCCAGAGTTGGCAACCTCCAAGTTGCATGGTCTCTAACAGGTGTGAATACATGAGGAACACATGAGGTGCACAGGTATCTGGTGGTAATATGTGTGGTTAAGGCATGGTATGTGAGTTATAGATAAAGGCATGTGTTGTGCATGGATTATGACAGTGTATGATAACATGTGTCTAATGATGAATCATAGTAAGTCATAATGTGGCGGCCAATGGGGTTAGGTCCTGAGGACAGCTTGACATGAGGCAAGATATGCCATGATAATTAATAGAAAGAGTTGAGGAAAAGCAAAAGCTTGATGAGTGAAACTGTGATTGTAACAGCATCCCTGTTCTTACCTTTTCCAGTTATTTAATGCTATCAAACAAAACTAAGGTATCTACAATTATAAACTCCTAGTAATCATTTATTCTCTGAAAGCCTAGTGCCATTACTTCCATGGTAACTTTGTCCCAAACACCATCTTCTCTGACCACAAGAACCTAACATATTTCTGTCAACCCCCAAACCTTAATTGCCATCAGGCCCAGTGGCTATTACAACCTTTCCTTTTTATTCACTTGTACTACTTCACTATGCTTGATACCTAGGTATCTTTGTACATTCATCTGTACTTTGTTTCATTTCACCTTATGTAACCTGCACCAGCTTAACCTGAGTGTTTACTCATTTCTTTCATGTCATCATCTGATGGCATCACACTTAGTCATCTTCTTTTCGTCATCATCCATTGCCTCCGCACTATATGATTCTCTTTGACCATTTATAATTGGTTCTACTTTTCATGGTTACCCTTTTGGACACTTGGTCTGTGCATGTTTCCCTATGTATAAATACCTTGTAGTGATACTCTTGTACCCTAGTCTTCATCTCTGCAATCTAGCTAAGTATCACTGCTTCACTTGGGATTTCCCTGTGACCACTTGACCCTTGGACTTTACATAGTCAACCCTTGACTCTTGGTCCTTTGAGTATAGATTCTCAAAAGGATGCTGTCAGCAACAAGTCTGAGTTCTATCTTGTCTTACTGGTAGCAATCCGCTGACTAGTAACCCACTCTTGAACTCTTCAGTGCACCACATATCAAGTAATGGTTGTTTGAGTTATCATAGCCACTTGGTACTTAGTGCTTTTGTGGCTACGCTAGGTTCTACCTGGAACTATCATAACAGTGGCTCCTTGACCTTGTTGACTTTGACCTCACATTTTCCCATGTCCCCAGAAAACTTCTTAATGGACCAGACTAGCACTCACTGGCCTTGAGGTGTTGCCTCATAGGTGGGTCAAGTAAGATATTATTTTTGTTTGTTTGTAGTAGTAGTCTGAGATTGTCTAAGTCAAGGTAAATTATAAGCAAGATTTTATTTGACTATTTGCACAAAAATCAGATGTAGAGTCTTAGTAGACTCATATAATCAAATTTGTGGTCAGACTATTGTAAGACATAAGCAGGTTCAATTGAAGGTTCAACAGGGTGGGGACAATATAAATCCTTGGTTTTATATACAGTGAGCAATAAAACTGATGCAATGTTTATAGCATTTTGATTGAAGCATGAATATTGAGAGCCTTGTTGATGGTAAACCCCCTAACCTAGGTACCATTGGAAAGCCCTGATCAAGGGCTTTCCAATGGCATGTGGCTTTATTATGTAATTATTACTATATTGGGAAATATTTCGAAATTGGTGTGAGATACTCATTGCATTAGTTTTGTTGCTGATACTCTAAAGTATTCAAAATGCATATTGCAAGTGGTTATGACATAAGGAATGGATCATGTGACATGTAATAAGTTCAACATGATACACACACACACACTATCATTTTGTTCACAACCACCATCATGAGATCTCTCTCAGTTGATCAAACACACCATATTATCTCTTCCTTGGAATTGGGACAATTAACCTATCAAATTGCTCAATCTACTGGTCTCAACCAATCTACTATTAGTAGACTCAGGTCCAACCATCTTCCCAACCTACCCAAAGCCTCTGGTGGTCATCCTTCCATCATTTCTCCTACTGATATACATTATGCTACAGTGACTCCAAAAACCATTGCAATAACTAAACTTAACACAGTGCACGAAGCGCACTGCAAACAGGGGTGAGAGTTTCACTTAGGTCAGGTGGAATGAAAGATAGTACTCATGCTTGGCTACAAAATGGCCCTTTGGTCATGTGATTTGGTTCACAGGATCCCAAGATATGAATATTTTAAATCAATGACCCCATTGCAACAGTTTTTGTACTTTTAATTTGAGACATAGGATCTCATATTTATCAGTGGATAGTTGGTCATGTTTTGTGCTACAAACAAAGATATACATGACTACATTATATCTGAGTTTGAAAATCTTCACACACTGTGTGACTTCATGCTTACATCACCATAAGATGTCTTTCTCCCCTTAGGAGAGTAATCAAGCTCTCTTGAGATGCTGCCAAGGCTATTCAAAGGAGTTTGGTTCAGAGAATGTATAGACCATGTCACAGACCAACATCACCACTTATTATGCCATTGCTGGATCTTTTAAAAGAATACTTGACATTATTATCTTGTTGAAAAATGCTATTAATGAAATTCCACCTATAATATTTTATGGTATGCTATAACTCATCCTTCAAAATCTGAATGAAAATATGACCATTGATCATACCCTGTGTTTTGGAAGCATATCCAACTCTCTATCAAATGATACAGCTTCATATCATGAAGAAAAGACTCCTAAACATTATTGCTTCTATTGCTCATCTATTACTATAGCCTCTGACATGGTTTTTTATATAATGATATGCTCTTTTCTTATCCTAGGTAATCATTCTGACATAGTCAGAGTATGTTATGTTCATCTAGCCCTCTGTAGTCCTCTTCTTGTGAGCATAGACCAGGTCTCCTAATGACTAATTCCAAGAAAGGGTCAATGTTTCTTGGCTACAATTTGTATATCAAGGATTTTCAAGTTAAAGTGAACAGTATGATAATACATGGAATGTTTAGTGACATTTAAGAGTATTTTAATGATGTTGGACAGTATGTTCTATCTTACAAATTGACATAAAATAATGAACACAACAAGTGGTAGTAGAAGAAAGTTTGAATACATGACCACTAATGGACTTTATGAGGTCTGGATACCCTGGGAGATCACACCAGCATATGAATAAGTAATGAGACCTATGCCTACTCTGTCAATATCCTGAGAATATGGTTAGAAAGTTTAATTACTCTTTTAAGGGGAGAAAGACATCTTATGGTAATGTAAGCATGAAGTCACATAGTGTGTGAAGATTTTCAAACTCAGATATAATGTAGTCATGTATATCTTTGTTTGTAGCACCAAACAAGATCAACTATCCACTGGTAAATATGAGATCCTATGTCTCAAATTAAAAGTACAAAAACTGTTGCAATGGGGTCATTGATTTAAAATATTCATATCTTGGGATCCTGTGAACCAAATCACATGACCAAAGGGCTATTTTGTAGCCAAGCGTGAGTACTATCTTTCATTCCACCTGGCCTAAGCAAAACTCTCACCCCTGTTTGCAGTGCACTTCATGCACTGTGTTGTGTTTAGTTATTGGAATGGTTTTTGGAGTCGCTGTATTTATCTTATTGGATCTGGGAAGGCTGAGAATGCAGTTCAGGTGACCAAAACACTTCAAGAAGTGAAGAAACATTCCATCTTCCCCCAGACCATCTGCCCCCACTTGAAGAAAGCTAATATGAAGGCTGTAGTGAAGCAAAAACATACTCTTTTTGCCCAGCAACATAGGAGAGCAAGGATGGACTTTGCTCTAAGCCATCAGCATTGGACTGTTGAGGACTCAAAGCAAGTTATATGGTCAGATGAGACCAAAATTAATCACATTGAGTCAGATGGCAGGAAATGGGCATGGAAAAGGGCAGGAGAGGGTCTTAGTGATAGAATTATGGAGGAAATAGTTAAATTTGGGGGAGAATCAGTGATGCTATGGGGCTATATGATCTGGGAAGGTGTTGAAATGGCTTGCAAGATTGATGGTAAGATGGATGCTGATCTCTATGTGCAGATTTTGGAGGATGAACTCCAATAAACTCTGGTGGATTATGGATTTTCCCCAGAAGGCATTATCTTCCAGCAAGATAATGACCCCAAGCACACCAGTAGGAAGGCTAGGGAGTGGTTTGATGACCATGGATTTGAGGTCATAGTATAGCTTGCTTAGTCTCTAGACCTTAATCCCATAGAACATCTATGGTTTCTTCTCAAAAGAAGACTAGCAGAGTATCCTAAGCCAGCTAAGGGGATATTGGAACTTTGGGAGAGGATTAAAGTGAAATGGTATAAGATTGGGGTGGAGGAGTGTCAGAGATTGATTGAGAGCATGCCTAGAAGAGTTCAGGAGGTCATCAAGGCCAAAGGAGAATACACATCATACTAATTTGTGATACCCTTATACCAGCAACAAAACTGATGGAATGGGTACCTCATACCAATTTCGAAATATTTCCCAATATAGTAAGAATTACGTAATAAAGCCATATACCATTGGAAAGCCCTGATCAAGGGCTTTCCAATGGTACCCAGGTTAGAGGGTCTACCATCAACAGGGCTCTCAATATTTATACTTCAATCAAAATGCTACAAACATTGGATCAGTTTTGTTGCTCACTGTAAAGGTGTACATTGAAGATATACGTACAAAGCTGATAAGTACAAAGATTATAGTATGGAAAATTGAAGAGATGTACATATATCAAATGTCCAAAGTTCTAAATATTTTAGTCCAAATAACATTGATAGCTTTTGAATTTTCTTGGCCACAAGGAAAAAGAATTTTTATGTTTCTGGGATAACTACAATGTGACAAAGTGACATAAAGTTGTCCATGAGAGAAAACAGGAGTGCTCAAATTCAGCCCAACATGCTTGACTGTCTGACCTTGTGAGAGGCTGCCTTATCCCAAATAATAAGAGAGATGTTTTTGAGAAGTTCATGAATGGGATCAGATATTGTGTCTAAGTTTTTTGAACATCCAGATGCTTCACTTGAATCTGATGACATGGTATACCTGGGTATTGATCTACAGGTACAGGAGGATGGTGCTGAATTTTGAATCAACACCATATTACATAGCAATATATGACAAATATAACATACCATTAAAGCATTAGGGATGTGTTATGAAACTTGTGGCTGGTGGCTGAAACAACCTAGAACTAAAGCTAGACTGTCTAGTGGAAGGGTTTAGAGAAGAGATGGTTGATGTCCAACTAAAGAGACAAAAACTCTAAGTGAACTTTGTTAGAGTTCCTTGGTCTCAATTTATGGGGTTTATATATACATGGATGTTGGAGTGCTAATGTGAGTATGAACTACTGTAGATAAGAGTACTTATTGCTATTGGACAATAAGGTATGAGACATAGATAAGGAATATGAGGTGTGCAGGTTTAGTGTGGTAATGTAAGATAGAAGTTGACCATGTGAATACACGTGTGGTTATGAGTCATAAATAATCATATGTGTGGCAGCCAATCAGATATGTTCCTTTGGATAGCCTTGACATAAGGCAGAGTATGCTGTAATCTTTTAGAATAGATTGAAGGTAAAGTCCATTAGGTATTGAAATGTTGGAATCATAACAGTGGCATCCAGGTAAACCCATCTGATATTCCATCTGCTTAGCTTTGTGAGTAGCTTGTTGTGCTTTGTTGTAATAATGTAGGTGGTGTTGCCCTAATTATTATTAAATTATTAGATAGGATGTTTTATAGTATATAGATAGTTTTGTTGATTCTAAGCTCAATATTCAGTTATGTACCTGCAAATGCTCTACACAGGGCTGCAGGGGAAGGGTTTGATTGCAATCACTCAAGTACACTTCAATCTAATTAAAGTAGCAGCCTTGTGTAGCAAATTTGATTATCAGGTTATGTCAAGGTATTTGACTTGCCCATATATGGCTCAACCATTTTTTTGATCACACATGTCACAGCACACATAAGCCATGAGTTTTAGTGTCACCTGACTATTTAGGTGTCCTGCTCATGCCATAATCTATCTGGGTTGTCATCATCATGTAACCTGAGTTCACTGGCTTCATGTTAGGATGTATTTTCCTCACATGAGACTGATTAGGTGTCCACTAAATCATGTTTGATGCAATTGTGGCTGTGCTGCTGTGACTTGGGTAGTGCCACAATTATACTTAGGCAAGCCACATGATTTCTGTTGAGCAAATAAGGCAGCTTTGTATTGATAAGTGAAATGTGTAAGTGAAGGCAAAGTACAAAGGCAAAATAGCTGAAATATGTGAAAAAAGTGTTGGATAGGTTTGGAGAGGCCAATTTCCCATGCCATTGTTCCTTTAGTTTTTAAATGCCCTTTCTTGACATCCCAATTATATCTTCTTGGACTCAGGCAACAAGGATTTTACCCTCTTTCTAGATGATGTCTTTGTCAACCTCATTCCCCTAGATCTACAGGCCCATATTGCCAAATCCTTGGCCTCAGACCATTTGGTCCTAGTCAATGCCATGGATAGTAGCCTCTTGCTATTTTTCCCCTTCTACCTCTCTGACTGACATTTCAATGCTGGTGTCCTGAACTACCAGGGATATATCTATGTTCTGCCAGATGTGAACTCTGACAGCAGATCATCACTCATCACCAGAACAGTGTGACTGCTGGTCACCCCAGCTTCCTAAGAACCTGCTAGCTCATGGTTGCTGAGTTCTGGTGGCCTGGCCTTACATATCTTCTTTGCATGCTGCTATGTCTCCAGCTACACCTCATGCCAGCAGAACAAGGTCATGGTTGACCATGGCCTCACAAAGTGGTATAGTGAGCAACAAAACTGTTGCAATGTTTAACCCTAATGTGGTGTGCACAGCACATCACAACCACTTGTGGGATGTTCACTTAGTTTTGGTGAGACCAAATAAAGTACAACTTCCTGGCTACAAATTGGCTTCTGGGTCATGTGATTCAGCCCAGTGGCTGTAAAGATATTGCCATTTTAAGTCACTCTAGTCATTGCAACACTTTTGTGGCTAAGCTATGTAAATGCAGAAACCACTAGTTGCAATGAAATATTTGTTAGCAATGGGTCATGTGATGCATAAACAGTTCAACATGATGTAAACACAGCCAAACATCATTGCTTTTGCCACTTCTTTCACCATGAAATCTCTGTCCATTGATCAAACCAACCAGATCATCATTTTTTTTTGAAATTAGGTCAATTAACCTGCCAAATCTCTGCTTCTACTGGGTTCAATCACTTCACCATCAGTCATATTCATGCCAAACACTGTCCTGACCTTCCCAAAGCCTCTAGTGATCATCCATCCATCATTTTTCCCACTGATATCCACCATGCCATTTGACTTCTTGGTACTAGAAAGGCTGAAAATGCTATCCAGGTCACTAAGACTCTTCAGGATGTCAAGAACCATGCCATATCCTCACAAACCATCTGTCATCACATGAAAAAGGCTAGTATAAAGGCTATGGTAAAGCAAAAATCTCTTCTTTCCAAGTGTCATTGGAGAGAAAGATTGGATTCTGCTATAAGTCACTGGAATTGGACTGTGGATGATTGAAAGCATGTCATATGGTCAGATAAGATCAAAATCAATTGTATTGGGTCAGATGGCAGGAAATGGGCTTGGAAAAAGGCAGAAGAGGGCCTTAGTAATAGGATTGTACAGGGTATAGTTAAGTTTGGAGGAGGTTCAGTGATGATATGGGGTTGTATGAGTTGGGAAGGGGTTGGAATGGCTTACAAGATTGATAGTAAGATGGATGCTAACCTCTATGTGCAGATTTTAGAGGATGATTTCCAACAAATCCTGGTGGATTTGGATTTTCTCCAGAGGACACTTTCAATAAGATAATGATCTCAAACATACCAGTAGGAAGGCCAAGGAGTGGTTTGAGGAGCATGGATTTGAGATCATAGTATGGCCTGCTCAGTCCCTAGATCTTAATCCCATAGAACATCTATGGTTCATTGTTAAAAGAAGGCTAGCAGAGTTTCCTGAGCCACCCAAGGGAATATTGGAACTTTGGGAGAGAATTCAAGCAGAGTGATACAAGATTTGGGCAGAGGAGTATCAAAAGTTGATTGATAGTATGCCCACTGCCAATTATCTGTAATCAGACAGAGAAATGGAACAGGTTAACCAAGAAGTTGAAATCTACCTCCACATGTATTGCCAAAGTAACCCTGAAAAATTAGGCTGACCTTTACCCTATGGCTAATCAATCTGGAACTATCATAACACCCCCTTCTTGTAGTGCTGCTTAGTCCTTTCACTGCATTTTCTGCAGTAAAACACACTGCTGATGCCATGCTTGTGGTCTTATCAAAACCACGTTCATTACTTATTCAAATGATTCCTGGCAGACCATTTAGGGTGAGTACATTTACTTTTACTCCAATGGAAGAGGTTGTAACAACACTGCCTTCCCTTATCTCCATGCCTGTTCCTGCTGTGGTGCCTCCCACTTAGCTCAGACTTGCAATAATTAATGGCTTTTTCCCTGTTATTACTTAGGCTCTCTTCATCTAGCACAAATGGGAAAAGCTATGTGACAAAGCATTTTAGAGCAGTCCATAGATGTTCTGAAAGGCATCTACTTTGGTTGGTGAATTGATGTTCCCAATTTATACATTTTATATCACTCCTTTACACCAAACAATCACCATTCTGGCATTGAGCACATCAATTTCATTTTTTGATACATTCATACTGAAATTCAAGCCAGATGCTGCTATGGTTACTCCTTCTTCCTCCTTCTTGCTCTAATTCATTTCTTATTCCCTTAGGCCCTTTTTCTGATTGCTTAGGAGCTATCATTGGCCCCTTCTGCACAGGGCTGCTTGATGTAATTCCCAAGCCAGGTATCCCAAAATTTCACTTAGTCCAAGACCACTCATTTTCCTGTAATAACCCATCATATCTCTTACTCAATGCTCTCCTTGACTCCTCTATCTTCAATGTTGACCGGAGTACTTTTAGTGACTGCTAGATCCTTCAAAGATACCCAAGCAGCCATTTTTTATGTAGAAGCAGCACACTGCTGCTCACCCATGTATTGTTACAATTTACTCTATTCTTTCTTTTCTTTGCTTGATTTACTACACTCATCTATGCTTTCCTCACTATGTTCATCTTCACTTTAACCCTTTTGTTATGATAGTTCCAGATAGGACCTAATGTAGCCACAAAAGCACTAAGTACCAAGTGGCTGTGATAACTCAAACAACCACCACTTGATATGTGGCGCGCTGTAGAGTTCAACAAGTGGTCTGGTCAGCGTAGTTGCTACCAGAGAGAATAGGGTTGGACTCAGGAAGTTTCCTAAGTTGTCTGGTCGAGAATCTATACTCTTGGAACCAAGGGTTGAGGGTGATTTCTAGGAAATCCGAGGGGAGTTGAGTGCACTCAGCTAGATTGTGGAGATCAAGACTAGTGTACAGGAGTGCATCAACTAGGTATTTATACGTAAGGGTGGTGCACAGACCAAGCAGAAGAACGGGTGACCAAGAAAAGCAGAACTGATACAATGGGTCAAAAGAGGGAATTATATGATGTGAAGGTGGCAGACAATGATGAAGATGAAATGACTAAGTGCGATACCATTGGATAATGATGAGAAAGGAAAAGGATAAGCATGTGGGTAAAGCTAGGGATCTGCGTGGGTATGGGTAACCCACGTGGGTTGTGGGTTTTATACCCATGGGTATGGTATGGGTTGGACTTTGGATACCCATACCCATACCCATACCCACACTGTGGGTACAGTGGGTCCATAGCAAGGTGAGGGTGATGATGATGATGGCTTACCATGAGTGAGTGAGGTTTAGCTAAGTTAGGATAAGGTATAAGATAGCAGAATAAGTATAGATATGATGTTTAGAACAAGGTTTAGTCTATAGTTTAGGCTTGGTACTACTAAACCCATGGGTACAGTTTTTGATACCCACAGGAAAACCCATACCCATGGGTGTACACCCACACAGAACCCTAGGTAAAGCCAGTGCTGGTTATGGAAAGAAGCGAAGTACGGATGAACATACTCAGTCGTTTGGGTTGGAACGACTACATTGTATTCATACCTAATGAACAGACTGGGTAGGGTATGTAAGTAACTCATATAATGAGTGAATATGAGACGACGTACCTCAGTCGTTTGGGCTGGAACGACTGAGGTACGCATGCGAATAATCGGAGCGTAAGTAGTGAGCAGCGAACGCGTGAACAAACTACTAAATAAAGTAATCTACACTCGCAGCTGCTTGTATGTATTGTTTCATATCAACAGTGAAGTAGTACAAGCAAAGAAAAGAAAGAAATCATAACATTATCCCTGGAGTACGATCAAAGCACCATGTGAAGATCATCTCTAGAAATTGAACAAATCCCTGATAGGATTGCCTGTGATATTGGCATAGCCCTCGTCGTTGATAGGGTCATCACATGGGGACGCTGAGCGTCAATCAGGAGACGTGAAATGTCAGAGCACAGAGCGGCAGGCTCATTGAGATGGGGGTACAGGGAGTACGGCGCAGTGGCTATGGTGAGATGACGAAGACGAGTTCGTCAAGGAGGATGAATTGGACAGGATGACAGGGCGAGGGGAGTGGCAGTGCCAGGTGGCTCCAGAGGCGACTGGAGTAAGCCGGTTGGCCAAGGGGAGGTGAGCTCGTACCCTAGGAGGTCGTCCAGGACACCTAGACTGGATGTGGCCAGGGGACCACATGAGGCAGATGGGGCATTGGTACATTCCACATTCGATGCAGATGTGACTGAGTTTGCAGCATTCAAAGCATGCTTCATGCCACTGGGGGTGATTGTCAGGGAGGGATACCTGACCAGTCCGAAATAAATGTTCCATCTCCACCTAGTTGGAAGCAATCATTTCTTCTTCAGTAAAGGGGGCTGAAGAGGTGGATGGAGTAGAGGGTGGGGATGGAGGCATGGGAGGAATGACCAGAGTCAATTTTGCTTGGTAGTGGTAGAGGTCAGAGAGGAATTCTCCCATCTGTATCTGATGCAGGGTATGCTCTAGGTAGGCATGGATTTGATCATAAATTTGCCCAGTGACTGCAGAGAGAAGGTGGTGGTTAGGGTTCTGTTTCTGAAGGTCTGATTGTACAAACGTAAGGTGTTCACATTGGAGATAGGTGGCATAGAGGGCGTGGAGCGGCGAGTCGAGGTCTAGGTGGTGTTCGATAGAGAAGGCCATTGCCGGGTCTAGGATATGTTCACACATGCATTGGAAGTACTCATGGGAGAAGGAAGAAGAGCATATGGTATGAGAGTGATAGGGGAGATCTATAGCTACAATAGGAGGACAAACACAATAAGGGTACTCAGTAGGATGAGGCCATTGGCTAGGATGTCCCCATCCCACAGAAGCAACTGCTGACACAGCTGGAGAAATGGGTTGGGAGGACTCGGTGAGGGAGGATTTGGTGAAGACAATGGGAGCATCGGAGATGATCGCTGGTGGAGGGAGAGGAAGGTGTGGGATTGAGGCAGTGGGTGTGAAAACCAGTACGGAGTGGATGATTTCATTCTCAAAGTCAGGGGTAGAGCAGGAGCGGTATGTCATTACTGTTTTAACCGAGATTGGTGGTGGTCTGAGAGGAGAACATTTGGGAATGGGGGGTGGAAAGTCTGTGGAGTGGAGTCATTTATAAGCATCCATGGTTTCCTTGGCATTCCCTAAATTGGATTCAGGTTCCCATGAGTCATCAGCTGTGGAGTAGCCCTTCCATCAGATCAGGAACTTGTGATTCTGCACATTCTGGGTGTGGCATAAGATCTGTTCAACTTCATATTCTTCTTCCCCTGCAATAAGGTCAGGTGGTGGTTTTGGGAAATTTGGGCCATAGGTCTCTGTTTCGTGATAGGGCAATAACAGGGAAGCATGGAAGACCAGATGGATTTTCCACGTTTTGGGGAGGGAGAGGCAGTAGGTGAGCAGAGAGAGGACTTCCGTGATAGTGAAGGGTCTTTCTCGTCATGAGGCAAGTTTCAGGGAGATGAGTTCCCATTTTAGGTTGTGGGCTTCTAGCCATACCTGGTGGCCTTTTGAGAAGGGTGTGAATTTCTTAAAGGATCTGGCTTCCATGGCTTGTCAGGCTAGCTCATGAGTGACAAGGGCTTCATCTCAAGCTGCAGAGAGAGTTTTGAGTCGTTCTTCAATGGCTGGGTGTTTGGTTTCCACAATGATGGCAGGGAGGGGGCAGGGTTCATAACCCATCATCAGGAAGAATGGGGATTTTCTTGGTTGACTTGTTCGGTTTTGCCATTGGATTGGGGGTGATAGGCGGTAGAGAGAGAGAGGTGATAACTGATGAGGCGTGAGAGCTCCTTGGTCAAGGTGGAGGCAAATTGTGGGCCCCGATCGGAGATGATTTTGTCATAAAGGCCAAATTGGGAATAGACCTTGTAAAAAAAAGACAGGCAATGCCTGTGAAGTCGGCAGTTTTCACCATGGGGCAAAGAATTACCCCCTTTGTAAGGCCATGGTCGACCACAACCATGAGAGAGTCATACCCTTTGGTGGTGACGTGGAGATCTGTGATAAGATCAACAGATACATTCTGGAAGGGCCAGGTGCATGGAGATGGGATAGGAGCAAGAGGGGGTGTGGTAGGATGCATGTTGACCTTGTGTTGCTGGCAGGCAGCACATCCGATACATAGGAACACACAAAGGAGGCTAGACCAGGCCACCAAAATTCAGCGGCGACCAGCTGTCTGGTTTTCAGAAAGCCTGGATGTCCAGCCGTGTGGGAGTCATGGTGCTGGGCAACAATTTGTTGGCGCAGTTCAAGGTTTGGGGAGACATATACATGGCCTTGGTAGGTCAAGATCCCCACATCATACTTCCAATCGGAGAGGTGGGCATGAAAGGAGGAGGGCAGACTGCTGTCCATAGCATTCAAAGTGTTGAGGACCAGGGGGTCATTGACTGAGGACTTGGCGATAAGGGATTGGAGGTCCGTGGTGATAAGGTTAACAAAAATGTTAGCTGGGAGGAGGGTGACGTGCTCATTGTCCAGTCCCAGGATAATGTGGTCAGGTCATCTGGATAGTGTGCCCGAACCATCAAGGAATTTCCCAGGCACATGGGAGAATGTCAGGTCAAAGTCAGCGAGGTCGAGGAGCCATCTAGCTTGGCGGTGATTTAGATTTTGGGGTTGATGAAAGTATGTCAGGTTTTTATGATCAGAGAAGACTGTGACCAGGTGTGCACTTCCATGAAGATGATGGCACCACACTTTGAGGGATTGGATAACTGCTAAAAGTTCCTAATCATAAATGTTATAGTTTCTGTCTGCTACATTAAATGACTGAGAGAGGTAGGAGCAGGGTTTCCAGTCATCATTGACGTCAGTCTGGAGAAGTACTCTGCCTGTGACAAACTTGGATGCGTTAGTGGCAATGGCAAAGGGGTGAGAGGTATTGGGAAATTGCAGGACAGGCTCCATGGTGAAGGTGTCTTTCAAGCACTAGAAGGCAGAAATCTGGGGGGTGCCCTATGTCCATGGGGCATCTTTTTTGTAAGATCTACAAGGGGTCAGGCGATGGTCAAATAGTCAGGGATGAATCGCCGATAGAAGTTAGCGAAGCCCATGAATGATCAGACATCCTTGAGTTCTGTGGGTATGGACCAATTGGCGATACCTGCAACTTTTACTGGATCCATGGCAAGTTCACCCAGGCACACGATCATGCCAAGATATTCTACTTCCATGGTGGCGAAGTGGCATTTCTCGAGTTTGAGGTGAAGATTGAGTTCTTTCATGCGAGCAAGAATGTGTTTGGTGCGCTCAGTATGTTCAGCTTCATTCTCAGAGAAAATCAGGAGGTTGTCCATGTAAATGACAAGCCATCCTTCAGCAATTATATCATGGAAGGAGTTCTTCATGAAGTGTTGGAAGGTTGCAGGGGAGTTCATTAATCTGAAGAACATGACAGTGGGTTTAAAGAGGCCGCAGTAGGTGATAAATGCAGCTTTCCACTGGCGTCCGTCTTTAATTCGGATGTTGTTATACCCCCAGTGGATGTCAAACTTGGTAAAGAGTTTCACATCTTTGAGCTTGTCAACAAGGTCGGAGATGAGAGAGAGGGGGTACGCATCACAAATGGTGTGTTCATTAATGTAGCGGTAGTCCTGACAAGGGCGAAGCTTGCCATCCTTTTTCTTGACAAAGAAGAAGGGGGAGGCCTGAGGGGAATTCGAGGGGTGGATTTTGCCATTGGCCAGGTATTCATCGATGAACTCATCGGTTGCCTTTCGTTTGTCAGGAGATAAGGGGTAGACTTTTCTGACTTTGGGTTGGAACGAGTCCTTGAGATGGATTTCATGGTCACAGGGTCAGGAAGGGGGCATTTGGTTGGATGGTTCCTTGGCAAACATTGATTCAAATTCTGCATACTCAGGAGGGAGGGTCACTTTGGTCTTAGGAGCTGCAGCAGCGAGGAAAGTGGTGTTTAGTCTGTCGGGTAGGGTAGTTTAAATGAAGTGTTGCCCTGTGTGCATGACGCAGTTTACAGAGTTTTGTACTGAGCTGATTGTGAAGCGATGGCTGGTCTATACAACCAGGTAGTCATGGAGTTTGCCATCCCAGATTGGGTCTATGTCAAGGTGGCAGACTGGGTGGTTTTGCGGAGGGTAAGTGAGTTTAGTGGAGTGGTGGGGTTCATCTGTGATAATGGGAGGAAGAGATGGTGATAGTTTTGGCAACCCAGTCGATGACTGGGTTGGTTGCTTTAAGCCAGGGAAGTCCGAGGATGATGTTTTCAGAGCCATAGTGGATAATGTGGAATTTTACACATTGGAGTATTCCTCCAAGAGCGACCCTGAGGGTGGTGGTGAATTTGATGTCACCATTCTTGTTCATGGTGGTGTCCACATTCCTGACTGGGATTGGGTTCAGGAGACGCTCTTTTGGGAGTTTATTCTTCTGGACAAAGTGCCAGTCGATACAATTTATCCCAGCTCCAGAATCTATGAGAGTGCGGGTGTCAATGTCTTTCGAGGTAGTAGTAGCATTCAATCTAACAGGGATTTGCATAGATTGGGAGGATAGTTCAGCTACTAGTACATGGCTACAAGAAGTGGAAGATACCGGCATTGAAGCGGTCTTCCTCCTTAAAAACCTGTGACTGGGGTGGTTACCTTGTTGATGCTGATGGTGTCCTCATTGTCATCCTCTTCGATTTCGATAAGTGCCGGGATAGGTTTGGGTTTGGGTTCTGCCTTCTGCACTTTCTATGCAGGAGTGGGGATTTTTGTCATGAAGACAGGGCAAGATGAGGTTCAATGTCTGGGTTGTCGACACTGGAAACAGAGGTTTTGATCGATGCAACGCTTTCGTTCAGCATCGGTCATCTTGGGGATACGGACTGCACCTATGTCCATGGCATCGGGGTCTCACTCCTTCTTTCAGGGTTGGTCGTGGAAAATGATGGCTGAGGTGGGTTTTTTGTTGCACTGGATTATCTCATCAGTGCGTTCCCACTGGGTTTTGAAGTGGACTCCCTGGGTATACCGCTTGTCTATGGTGGTGGGTACTGTGTCCATCCCCTGGATCCTTCTTATGAGCGAGGGTGGGAGCCCTGCAGCAAAGAAGTTGATTAGGACTGAGTCAGATCCTGTGAGTCCAGTGGTGATGACCTTATTGTGGAAGGTGGAGATATAGAAGGGGACATTGTCATTTTTCACGGTGCAGGTGGTGGATAACCAGGGTATGGCATTGCCCTTGGTGTCATGATGTTCAAAGTCTTTTTGGAACTCCATCTACCAGTCAGCCCAGGTCCTGAAGGACTGGAGGATGACGGATTTGGTATGGAAGGTATCTGCCCAAGTTTTGGCAAATCCATCAGTCATGAAGGATAGGGCAAAGGTGACCTTCTTGTTGTTCATGTTGTAAACCTCCTCATTGATGAAAAGGTAAGTAGCTATATTGTTGAGCCAGGGGATGGCTCGATTGTAGGTTCTGTCAAATGCAGAGGGTTTGCCCAGATGCAGTTCAATGGGTTTATTGTGGCTCATGGTTTGGGTGGATGATGTTGGTAGGGGAGCTGGGGTGTAAACTATGCTGGGGTTTCAGATGGACAGTGGTCCTGGATTGGGGTAGGTCGGGGTGGTTGGTGATGCAAAGGTGGCAAGACTTGATAAGTCTAGGGTGGCAGTGAGATGACTAGCCAGTTGCTGGGTTTTCATCTTTGGATTCCAAGTGGTGGACGTTGATGTCTGAGTAGTTTTCCTGGGGTTCAGAAATCGGTGATGAGGGGTCAGGGTTTTCATCCGATTGGTTGAAGGGTGGGGGGTTGGAAGACCTGAGTCTCCAGGTGGTGGTGATGGCTGGACAAGAGGGGCATTCTGAAGAAATGGTGGGCAGCTAACTGTGCGAAGGCAGGCTGATAGACTAGTCTTGATCTTATGTTATGATAGTTCTGGATAGGACCTAACATAGCTACAAAAGCGCTAAGTACCAAGTGGCTACGATAACTCAAACAATCACCACTTGATACATGGCACACTGTAGAGTTCAACAAGTGGTCTGGTCAGTGTAGTTGCTACCAGAGAGAATGGGGTTGGACTCAGGAAGTTTCCTAAGTTGTCCGGTCAAGAATCTATACTCTTGGGACCAAGGGTTGAGGGTGATTTCTAGGAAATCCAAGGGGAGTTGAGTGCACTCAGCTAGATTGCGGAGATCAAGACTAGTGTACAGGAGTGCATCAACTAGGTATTTATACGTAAGGGTGGTGCACAGACCAAGCACAAGAATGGGTGACCAAGAAAAGCAGAACTGATACAATGGGTCAAAAAAGGGAATCGTATGACACGAAGGTGGCAGACAATGATGAAGATGAAATGACTAAGTGCAATGCCATTGGATGATGATGAGAAAGGAAAAGGATAAGGATGCAGGTAAAGCCAGTGCTGGTTATGGAAAGAAGCGAAGTATGGATGAACGTACTAGTATACCTAGGTATCAGGCATAGTGAAGTAGTACAAGCAAAGAAAAGAAAGAAATCATAACACTTTGTCCATGTATGCCATATATCATCCCACTTATGTGTCTTTTATTGCTGACACATCTAGTTCCATTTACAGTGTTTTGCCTATTACTTTCCATACCTGATCCCATCATATGTATGTTACTCATTCTTTTCATATCATCATCCAATGGCATCACATTTGTTATTTCAACTTTATCATTGTCTGCTGCCTTCACATTGTATGATTCCTTTTGTTCTATTTATGATTGGTTCAGCTCCTCTCAGAACACCCTTTGCCCTTGTTCATTTTACACTATATAAATCCTGTGACAATACTCCTATGTTTTAGTCTTGATCTCCTCAATCATATCTGAGTATTGTCTCAACTCTTTATTGTCTACCCTTCATCTAAGGGAAGTCCCTCACCATATCAACCAACATCTTTGCTCCTTGTCCATCTTGATCACAAGAGGAAGTTTTTCTTGCCTCAGGTATAGATTCCCAGTGGCATACCTCAGCAACACCTGAGTCCCCTTTGTCTTGTTAGTAGCCTATGCTAGCTGACAACACTCTTGACCCTCAGCCTGCTATCTTATACCTTAGTAACAGTGATTGTTTGAGTTATTGCAGACACTAGGATACTTGGGAGCTTTTGAGGCTATGCTAGGCACTACCCATGACTATTATAACATAAGATCAAGATTACCTTATCAGCTTGCCATTGTGCAGTCAGCTGCCAATCATTGCCTAATGACCCTTCTGTCTATCAATCTCTCATTGGAGTCTTTGAATATTTCACAACCAACCCTCTGACCTTTCAGACAATAATCCAGAACTCTTCTCATGCTTCCCTGAACCCCAAGAGAGCAATCCGAATCTCAATACCCATGTCAGTGACTCTGACAAGGAAACCTGGAACTTATCTAGTCAACTTATCTCACTTGCTATCCTGCAAGCCAGCCTGGCCTCATTGCTGTTGGATACAATACCAAAAACCCTTTTTCCAGCCCACCTTCTCTCCAAAGACCAGCTGTTTACACTCCTGTGCCACTCCCACCACCAACCCTCTTACCCAGCACTACTATGTCTAGAACAAACATACCCACTAAACTTTGCCTCAGAAGGCCCTCCACTTTTGATAGATCCTACAATCATGCCATACCCTGGCTTCATAACATACCCACTGAACTTTGCCTCAGAAGACCCTCCACTTTTGAGGGATCCTACAATCATGCTATATCCTGGCTCCACAACATAGCCACCTATTTGTTTGTCAATGAGCCCATCTACAACAATAACAACCAAATGGAATGAGCAAATAGCTCAGTTGTGAGTGGTAAACGATTAATATATTGGATGAAGTACCTAAAGGGAATGAGCAAATAGCTAAGGTACAGTGAGTATGCGAGCAGACAATCTAAGAAGGAATATGTGTACCTTAGTCATGAGTGGTAAACAACTGAGGTGCATGATGTGCTGTGTAAAAGGAAATGGTGATGCACTATGTGTGAACAAAGTATTGTAAATGGAAATATAGACTTGAAGCTATAATATAGGTAATACTAACACTTTCCCTCAGCTGGAGTCAGTTTGAAAATGATGCCCAGGCATTCTTGAAGCACAACGAACATAGGTGTAGACAGAGGTTTCGTGAATAGGTCTGCAATATTATCTGACAATGGCATGTGTTCTGGTGTGATCTCGCCACACTGTGCAGCTTTCATTAACCAGAAGTGTGAAATCTTCACATGTCAGTACCAATTTGAGACTTTGTAAGGCATAAGTACCATGCAGATGGTGGCTATGTTGTTGATCTGAAGGTGGTTGACTGTGATGGTGCAAGATTGAGTTCATGAAGGAGTTGACAAAGCCATAGAATTTTATGTCCTGCATGTACAGCAGCATAGTATTCTGCTTTACCTGTTGACAGTGTAGTTGTGGTTTGTTTCTTTGCTGACCAGGCAAATGTGCCTGCTCCTAGCACAATAGCATATCCCAAGATGGAGTGGCCATGATCAATAGAATTTGCAAAGTCTGAATCACTATATGCAACTGGATCCAACATGGCAGGGTTCAGGTCTCCACCAAGAGTTAGTATAAGATTGTGTGTTCCTTTTAGGTAGCAGAAGATGCACATGACTGCTAACCAGTGCTTTTCTCCTGGGTTTACAGAAAATTGTGCAACATGTTAAATAGCAAATGAGATGTCCAATCATGTTATTACAGCACAGTGGTTCAGAGCACCAGCTGCATTTTGATAGGGTATGTATCACATCCACTCACATTCTTCTGGCAATGTTGGTAAGTCCATGTGTGATAGATGTGAACCAGGTTCTACAGGTATAGTGACAGGCATTGTGGAATCAAGGCCATATGTTGCAAGCATGGAATTGATGTATTGTCAATGAGAGAGGGTGATTTTATGGTGTTTACTATCTCAGATAACCTTAATGCCTAAGATCTCCATGATCTCCCCCTGATCCTTGATAGATACATGTTGTTGGATCTCATTCTTGAGTTTCTTAATCTCAGCTTTGCCAAAGCAGTATAGACCAATATTATCAACATGAAAGGTGATAATGCAAGTGCCAGTTTCCCAATGCTGGATAAAGACACACTGTGGGATCAGATAAGCAGATAGTGAATCCAAGTTTGGTGAGAATGGCTATAAGCTTTTCATACCATAGGTAACCAGATTGTTTCAATCTGTAGAGTGCCTTGAGCAATAACCATACAAGGTATTCCTTTTCTTTTACCTTGAATCTGCAAGGTTGTTTTACAATGCTGGTTGATCCACAGGCATTTCACTATTGAGAAAAGCAGAGTCTACATTGATGACATGGATCTCCCAGTCAAGTATAGCTGCAATGGCACAGAGTAGCCAGATTGACTCAATCTTTGCAACAAGGACAAACATGTCTTCAAAGTCAATGCCTGGTTTCTGTGTGAATCCACAAGAAACAAAATGAGCCTTGTAGTGTGTGATATTGCCATCTGGATCACGTTTGATACAGTATACCTACTTCATGTCAATGGCTTTATGATCAGGGAGTAGTTCAACAAGTTTATAGGTACCAAGTTGGGCAATAGCTTTGAGCTTATTCTTCATTGCACTAATCTATTTGGCACCATCTGGTGAGTTAATTGCCTGGTGATATGTCCCTGGCTTCTCTCCTGATGCAATATTTGCTTTCTCATTCTCAGCAGGTGCATAGTCAAGGGCACATGCAACTGCAGATTCATCTGCACTTGAGTCTGAGTCCAAATCCTCAGTATCTGACATTTTTTCAAGTTATTGGACATCATGGGCAATGCCCTCATGGGCTTTTGCTGCTGTAGATCAGGTGGATGGTGCTTATGGTGGAGACCTTGCTAGAGGTTAGCAATGTAGAGATTATGGCAAAGCTGGTGATTGCTGTGGTAGGGCAGCAGGTGGTGCAGGATATATAGAATAGGGTTGTTGTGGGAGTTCAGGGTCTTGGCTGATATTGCCAATGTCCATAGATGTTGATTTAAGGGAATAATAAGAGAATTGGTACTCCCCCTTAGCCTGGAACCTGTCCTGTATGTCAATTGCATCATAAAATGTGACATGAGTGAATACTTGAATAGACCAGTTTCTGGGATGGTAGATCCTCCATCCTTTCTGAGTTTCTGAATATCCTACAAATAGTGCATGTTTTTCTTTGGGGTCTAGCTTATAGCTAGTGGGAGTGTTGTCAAGCACATATGCTGTGCAACTGAACCAGTAGAATTGAGATAGGTCCGGTTTCTTTCTATATCATTTCTCATATGGTGTGATATTGGATAAAGAGCATGTCAAGTGGCAGTTTTTGGTATAGACAGCATAGTTAACTGCTTTGGCCCACAAGAATAGTGGTAAGCCAGCATCAATGAGAATGGTGTGGACATGATCAATAAGGAAGCAGTTTAAGAGTTCTGACACACCATTCTGTTTCAGCATGCCTGGGATTGTAGTTTCCCAGCATATTCCATGCTCTTTCATATACATACTTCACTGGTTTGATAGGTATTCACCACCATTGTCCATGCAGAATGCCTTGAGAGACTGTCCACTAGACTTCTGGACTTCTGCTTTCCATGTTTGGAATGCTTCAAATATGTTGCTTTTGTGGCATAGAATGCAATCCAAACCCATTATGAGAAATTGTCAGTAAAGGTAATCAAATAGCACAATCCAGACATTGTCTAGACTGGTGCAGGACCCCAAAGATCTGAATGTACAAGGCCATGATGGATGTAATGAATTTTTTGATGCTCAAAGAGTCATTGTCATTGTCTATCTCCTGCAGAGCAGGGATAGGATTGGTTTTGACTTTGACTTTCTGCACCTTTTTAGGAGGGGTAGAGGGGGAAGAGTCAGTAGTAAAAACTAGACATTGGTTATTACAGTGGCCAGGTTGGTAGCACTGGAAGCAGAGGTTTTGGGTGATACATCTAGCAAATGGTATGGGTTGGGGTAACCTGCCCAGGTCTCAGATATGGGTGCCTCCTGGGTGTGAGTGTAGGTACCTATTTGTTATATCCACAACCCAACCCAAACCCATCAGTGGTCTGTTCAGAACAGCTGTACAAAAATGGTCTAAGGAATAACTATATAGTATATGTCAACCAAGGTTTCAGCCCCAGATCTGTCTTAGATTGACATTAACTGTCACAAAAATAGCTTGCTTCTCAGGCTTCTATTATTGTAGCAATATGTCTGAGTCCATTCAACCATTAAAATGCTAAATCAAACTAACTGAAAAGGCACTGGCAGCCATTGACAAACCTAGCAAAAACTCTAGAAAACATAAAAATAGTGATATCAACACTACAAGCACACCAACTAGTACCATTACAAAGAGGTTGTAGCAACTCCAAAAAGAGCAAATTTTTGAAAACTGTAACCAATGGGAACCTAGAAGGACTGTATGATACTGAAGCCAATACAGATAAGATAGTGGGCTCTGACTCAGATGGTAGCAGTAACTATGACGCTGAAAACATACAAGCCCAATCACCAAGTATTGCAAAGTGGAGGCACCTTGTCCTGCTATGTCATAGAAAAGTACTGGTAGGTTTATTGGGAGTTTCACTGATCAAACTATCAGCTCATACAATCATAGAATGACAACAAAAAGACTTGACATCACCTGTTTATGCCTTCTTTGGCTCTGAGCCATAAATCAGTGAGTTTCATAGTCAACATGCTGAGAAGATGCTGCTCTCTTAGCTGCAGACAAGGCCAGGGATGTGTACACAAAACAATTGTCAAAGGGATCATTTATGATGGATCAATCACAGCATCTTTCAAATGGAAAGGAAAATGGAAACTAACATATAGTTTTCACTCCTATACACAAAAGGTATGTGATAACTCACCATATTTACACTAAATATCAATGTGTACAGTCCCACACAGGGAAAGCACTTGTGACTGCTTTTCATGAGGTCCTGGAGGCATTTGGAGTGTCAGAGAAGGTAAAAAGCATATGCCACAATGACTTACCATTAAATATTTATTTGACTTTAATAGATCCTGAGTGTGACTTGTGACAATGCAAGCAACAATGAGGTGATGATTGACCATCTTGCTGAGCTCAATCCACAGGTTAGATAGGAGTATGGCAGAACCTGATGCTTTCTGCATGGTGTAAACCTGATTATCAAATTGATAATTCAAGTGTTTGATATGAAAAAAAAGATGGAATGTTAGAAACTGAACTAGGAACAATGAATTAGTGTTTTAAAGTCCGGTCCAGTCCGGTTTTCCACGGTCCAAATAAGACAACTGGACCAAGACCAGTCCTAGAAAGGTCCTGGGCCCTTGCAAACACAACTGGTCCAAAAAAAACAGGTCCAAAGCAGTCTTTTGACCCCTATCCTGTGGAACCCATGATTAGTCATGGTATTCAGGCAGTGCTCAAAGTAAAAGGAGGCTATACCAAGTACTAATAATACCCAAAAACCCTTTCCATGACATGATGTTTTCAAAATGATCATATCTTAATGGCATGTGAATCAAATCACATGATCTTTAGGGCTGATTTGTAGCTGAGAGTAAGTGCTATTTATAACTCCACCAAAGTTAAGCAAGATTCCCACAGTGTCTGGCAGTGCGTGTTGTGCACTGCAGTTGTAGTGGTTAGGAAGGAGAGTGTTTCCTGGTGATTGCCATCATTGTATATGTTGTATATGTGTGTGTTGCCTTCTTGATTGATAAGTTCAATCACTATAATGTCAGGTTTTTCTAAGGGAATAATGTGCCAGCCATCTTTGGATATTTTCTTGTTTACAAGAAGTACTAACCAGGTTCTTTTTGCGTTTGCTTTGTTGTGAGTAGTGAGGTATATGAGATTCCATTTTGAGTGGGCTGTCGTGAGGTTGACGCAATTGATGGCAGGTTCTTGAATTGCTGCAATGTTGTAAGTGGAGGGCTTGAGGTTATGTATAAAGTAGTATTGAGTGATAGATAACTGGTTGAGATTTTGTTGCCAAATTCATATTTTCCTCTGATTGGAGCAGGAGGGTTCTTGTTGGTCATGTTCAGTCATAGGGAAGTGTGGGTAAGGTTTGGGTCATCTTATATGGGCCAGCTAGGTGAGTCATCATTGGTAGGTGAAGAGTAGGGTTGGAACCCTGAGTTTGTTGCCTAGAGGAGGGGTATGATGGCATTGGTGTTTGAGGTTGTTGCAGTGGAAAAATCCATCAAGGATAGATTGGGATCCTGTGGCATTGTTCAGTTGGGGCTAGTGATGAGAGCATACCTTGGTCAGGCCCTGATTCATGTTGTGTTCTCTGGTCTTGTTGAAGCCTTTCTTGGGATGTCTGTGTTCAATCATGGTCCAGGTGTCATTGGTGGGGGTGCAAGCTTGGTGGGTTGTCAGTGGTTATGTGGTTTTGTGGTGGTTTGTTTGATGGGGTGGAGTATTGGGGTTTGGCCAGGTTGAGGAATTGTCATTGGTAAGAAGTATTTGCATCCTTGGTCAGGGAATACTATTGGGCACTCAGTTTTTCCTTTCCTTGGGCAAAGGTGGGGCAATGTGTCCATGTGTCCTACAGTTGGTGCAATAGAAGTTGTCAGCTTGAGTTTCACTACATTGGGGCATACAGTGGTTATGTGTTCCACATGTGCCACAGGGGTCTATTGTGTCAGGACATTCATTTATTAGGTGGTCTTGTCAGTATTGGCATCAGAAGTATCTCATAGGTTCTGGGTAGGAACAGTGAGCAAAACTTTTTTACCCTCAATTGTGAGTCCATCATAGATGGCTTTGTTTGCTGCTTCAGGGGAGTTGAATGTGAGAAAGGTGTGTGTGACCTGCTGTTGGGGTTTTCAGTCCACTGGTTGTCACATCCACATGATTTTGGCAATAGTATTGTCTGGTAGATTGGAGGTGGTTTTGATATTGCAGAGGCTAAGGGGGTCTTCAGCTCGAGGGTAATTGGGACAAACTCTATTGGGGAGTTAGCACAGATATCATTTCCTCATTTTCTATGATGCATGCAATTGGTCATATGGTGTTCATTACTTATGTGAGAAGTTTTGCCATTTTGGTGATTTGTAGGAGAATTAGTGTGAGGTGGTGGGAGGGTACCACTTTGTCATTCTTAGATATGAAGCCTGTGTCTAGTAAGTATTTGTGTGCTATGGCCTTACTGTTCACTGTGGGTGATAATGTGACTAGCTCCTCTCTTGACATTTGTGCTACCCTTGCTAAATGATGTGGGGTAGGGGTCAGTGTCAGTGTTGGGTTATCAGACCAGGAGTGGATGTCATCTTCTGGCAGTTCAGGGAAAGCACTTTTCCCCTTTACCATGCTGCCTGTGAGATTTTGTTAGTGTGAATGGGTTTTTTTTAAGTGGGTACTTGGGATTTTCTGGGTTTTTGCTGGGGTTCTCAGGGTGCCACTGTGGGAAGATGGTGGTACAGGTCTGACACATTCAAACACTTTGTATATATAGTATCTTGTCCAATACAGATGGTTATGCATGTATGTATATAGTTAGGGTCATGGTCGAGGACCATATTTAGTTTCTACAAAACATACACTATGGGCACAGTCAAGTACTTAGTGTATACAAATTTATCAACAAATTTAGTTGAATCTGATAGCAAAACTGAAGCTTCCAAAAGAGGATAAATAATAGTGCCAAACTTGGTTTGATAATCCAAGTCTGGGCATAATAACAGTACTTCTTCTAACTGCTTTTACTAAATATGAGGATCAAACTTATTTTATAAATAGATTCCACCTCGTTACAGCAACATACCCTTACTGTTGTCACTAGCCAAGAATATGTTTCTCTAACCAAGGTAGAATCTGTTCATGAAATAAGTTTTGTAATTATACTTAATAAAAATAGTTAGAATAAGTACTTGTATCATACCCAAACTTAGATTATCAAACCAAGTTTAAATGATTTCAGTACTATTATTCTTTCTCTTTTGAAAGCCTTAGTTTTGCCATCAAAGTTAAATATATTTCTAAATATGTCTTTGAATATTTATTGTGAACTGAACTTGTTTTCAAGGTGGAATTTGTTGATAAATTTGCATATGCTAAGTGGTATGAACATACTTGACTGTGCCTGTAGTGATAGTAATGTTTGTGAACATAGTAGTTGTAAAGTGTATGAAAAAAAGTGTAGTAAAAAGTGTAGTAAAGTGTACAAAAAAGGTATAGTGTCTATTGGGTCTATTAGGTCTATGGGTCTCTTGAGTCTGCTAAATGGTCTGTGGAGCCTGTGGAGCCACAGTGTGGAGCCACAGTGTAGACAAAAAGGCAGTTTACTGATTGGCATGCAAGTAAAGTTGATGTTGCTCACACTTGTGCAAAATTGTATATCTATCATCTGACTGCTCTGCTCAGTCATAGAGGCAATAAATACAACATGGTAGTTCAATTGTCTCAATATTCCATGAGAAATATTGACCAGACCCATGGCACTGTTACTTGCTAGAATAACTTGCTAGGAGGTTAATATATTGGTGATACTTGCATAACTAATCCAATCCTGATTCTCTGGGGGCCAACCAGGGGTATCTTTCATTGTCATGTGACAAAGGAAAAGAGTAGTAGAAGAGCAAATTGTTGGGTTTGAGTTGCTGTAGGAAAGGTGGTCAAGGAAGCCACCTAGACATATTTTGCATGCTCAGCAGTCAAATGTGATATACTCCAGGAATTTCCTGTGCCAAGTGAGTTGTAGCTCTAATTTCTCTGGGTTGCTGCAGGAATGCTGCAAACCCCAAACTTATTTCTAGTTGGGAGAGAAAGAATGTACATACCAGTGACTGACTAGCCTCTTCTCTATTTTGGTTACTAGTAGTAGACTATGGCACAAGGGAAAGCATGTCTTGCCACATGGGTACTGTATAAATGAATTGTGTATCACTTGTTCAATGAGTTTCTGCTTGATAAAGACTTCTTTAGAAACTCACTGCAAGAATTGCTTGACAATTGCAGGGTTCTTTGAGACCAGGAGATGCAGTAGAAGACAAAGCAGCCACTACAGAGGATATCAGAGTGTGGAAGTTATGCTGCCTTGCATCTGTTCATATCTTTCAACTAGAGGAATGACATCATTGCAGAAGTGTTCTTTTTATCTATACTTGCCAATGGAGTGAGTAATATGAGTCCCCTGGTACCCTGCAATGCTGTCAATGTTTCTCACACTTGAGGTCCAAGGGACTCATATAAAGCCTGTGCATACTCATATGAGCCAATTTTGGTGCTAGAAAAGATAGAATAAAAACCACATCAACCTCACTTATAGAGGTACCCAATAAATCATCACTTTTGTCCACCAAAGTCAGCAATTGTGAGGGAAGCTATTAAAGTTGAGGTGAAACTGCAAGATCCTCGATTTGGTACAAAGGCACCTTTTCTTCCTTCCAGTGGGACAGTATTTAAATATATACTAAATTCAATTCAATTGCAGTAAAAGTCACCAAAATGATGGTAGAGAATATTATTATATGAATCCAAGAACAGACTGAGCATAGCATGGATGACAAGTGGCAGAATGGTCACCCTTTGGACCATCAAGGTTCTTTCCTTGAGAAACATATTCATACTAGGGCATCATGCCCAGGAATAACATATGTACCATTGGTATCTCATCGTGCTAGAGAATGCATGAAGGGCAGATGAATTCTTCCATATCTTAACCTCCTATACACAAGGTAGCAAGTTCAACTGCCAATAACATAGTGTGGTGCTGTGGTTGCATTGTGCCAACAGCCTGAAGTCTTTGCAAAAACTGCATACTCAGATCTTACCTGAGGAATGCTTCTGTTCAGTGGCATCAGCAATCATATATATAGTAGACATAAATAAAGTAAGCCAGCACTTGTATTCTTTTGCAAGGATGCATTGCCTTGAATAACCTGACTCAGTAAACCAGACAATTGACCTAGGATCCTAGGATCATTTGAAATTACTATATAGGGGTATCAGTTAATGTGTCAAGTGTTGCTTACCTCTGTTCCTGCCTGCTTCTTGCAAGAGACCCAGTGGATGACCTTCCCTTGCTGTTGTTGTTACTTGCTTTGCTATTCTCAGTGTCTGCTTTGCACTATCTGGAGGCTCTGCCACATTGAGCCCATTCCTTGCTCCAGAGGCAGTAAAACAATGAATACTGATTTGACCATCTTTGAGTCTGAGTATAATTTTGAGGTCCAAGCTCAGAGATTTCCTCATTGTGATGGCAGGCAACAATCATTCCTCCATGAGGTCACATTCAATAACCTTGTCCTCCTTATGCTCAGCAATATTGACATCCACTCAAACTGTCAAGGATGTCAAATCAACTGTGTAGAAGGCTATGAAGCTCATTATTTGGCCTCCAAATTTATCTGTCCCTGGGGCAGCTAAGCTTTCCAACTTGTCTCAATCTGATGTATTCAAGTCTAATCCAACAGCCCTAGCCAGTCCAACCATCATTGATGATTATGGAGAGAGGTGGCTGAAAACTTGACACAAACAATACATAGATCATTATAAAGATAAAGTTTTGCTGCCACACACTCAGCAAGTCATGAAGGTATCAGAGTCTTATTTCTGCCTTTCTTTTTCAGACCAGTACTAATGATAGACTAGTGCACCATTTTGAATCTGCTGATGATTTTGGAAATATCTCCATTGGTACTGTCCAATTACCTGACAAGCTCCAGGAGTATCTCCATCAACAGTGGAGAACATCATATCCTCTGAAGTGGTGGGTAAATAACAAGGCTTTATACCCAAATGTTGAATGAAATTCAACATTGTTTTTGCACTTCTGATCATCATGTGGCCTGATGTGCACCAGCCACAAGAACAAACATTTACACACAGAAATGCAAAGTGATCATTCTCATTCATGCTTAAGCTTGTAGGGTTAGTTGTCAGGGTACTATCTCTCACTGACAGTATGCACCTAGTATAGCTCACCTACTACTCACCTTACCTCATGTTCTACCCAGATCTTGCTGAACATACCTGGTGCAGTATGGCTGACAAGATGTCATCATTCACAGAGTTTCTCAGCTCAATAAAAACTCCATCCTCTCCTTCAGCTTTTCCTATGTCTACTTCACCATTCTCTGACCCTCTCTCTTGATAAACACACTAGCTTGTCAAGAGGCAGGTACATGGCAGCATGGCAGCAAGTAGTGTTTTAAGGTCCAGTTGCAGGATCAGTCAAAAACCACAACTGGACTGAACTGGACTGCTTAGGACCAGTCCAAGGTGGTCCTGCTCTTGGTACTTTGGAAAAAGAAGTGGTCCTGGTCTTTCAAAATTTGAGAAAAATGAAAAAACTGGTCCTGGACCAGTTTCAACCAGTATTGGCACAGGGTTCCCCCACTCAGGCCTACTTCCATAATTCTTGCAGTATTTTAGGTATTTATTTGAAATTTCTATGATTAAAATCAAGTTTGTACCCCCTAAATATGACATCCAACCTGGGAATGGCTATACCTCTGCCATTTATAGACTGATTCTCATGTTTATTGAACCCACAGCACTCCAGGGGTATCCTCTATATTACATACACTGACAAAGTGTGAGCCATGTGAATATACCTTTCTTGATTGTGATCTCTATTGCAGATGAGTAGATAACCCTGTAGATAACATGTGGTGCAAAAATGATGATATCTAGGTCATTTCTGGACTGATTCCCATGAAGATTGGATGCCCAGAAAGGCAAGAATATAATCTAAATTTGGTACACTAATGACTATGTAAGCTGGTCTTTGCAAAAAACCAGTCTAAACCAGTCCTAAAAAAGTTGTTAAAGTTGTTAGGACCAGTTTTTCCAGTTTTTGTCTAGTCTGACTGGTTTTGGAAGCTTGCTAAGACTGGTTATGGTCCAGTTGCCTCATTTGGACCATGGAAAACTAGACCAGACTGGACTTTAAAACACTAGTAGCAAACACCAGTCAGTCCATTCATGCACTCTTTCTTGAATTGACACTCAGAAGTGTCTATTGGCATATGCATTGCTTCATCTGAGTCCAACCATCCAACGAAGAAGGTGAAGAAGATGCTTACCACTATGAGTCCACTTCTGCTACATCCTTTCTTCTGGAATGGATCTCTTTGTGGATTTCTCTCATACAGCATGATCAGAGATCAGTCAAGAGAGAGAAGGCTGTGGAAGACTTGCATGCAGCTTGCATGCTACAGCTTGCTCATGCAAGCTATGATACCTTTGCTGTGCAAGTCCAAGTACCACAAGAAATGCATTTATCAACTTGATATCATGTGTACTATTGTGCATGATAGGTATAAGAAAGCTACTTCTGTTTTGCACTCTGCTGATCTCTAGATGGTATTTCTGTGTTCTTATCAGATACTCTTCATTT
This sequence comes from Chiua virens, assembly GCA_019787685.1. Taxonomy (NCBI): domain Eukaryota; kingdom Fungi; phylum Basidiomycota; class Agaricomycetes; order Boletales; family Boletaceae; genus Chiua; species Chiua virens. The sequence goes on from JAHNUO010000033.1 coordinate 65,610, forward strand.
GAAGCTCTCACCTATCCTTGCTCAACATCACTCAGACTCATTATTTGAAGGGAGTTTCTCTGAGGGTTCTGCTTCTCTATTGTGACATCCATTGGTGATTAGATATGTATCTATTGTATTTCCTATTCTCTAGTCATGGTTTTCTATTCCTGATTCCTAGTATTCCCATTATCTTGTACCACTGGCATGTAACACAGAATGTTTATCAATCAAACTTGTGTGCATGGGAAATTTATTACTAAACAGACTCCTTGCTTCTGTGTGTCACAAGCATTCATGACACCTACCCCCAATGGGTCAAGTCTGAGTCACAAGATTCCTTATGCACTCCAAGTCTAGATCCCCTCTCTGTGGTAACTGTTCACTTTTGTCACTATCCTAGAACTTAAACTACCCTGTTTGGTTGTGCTATGACTGCAGGTAGAGTCACAGTTTGAAGATTTTAAAAGTTATGATCATGGAACATGCCCACAGTGTAAGAATATCATACCATAGTTTCCTCAAATCCATTTGAGTCTTATTGGAAAGATTTAATTACAATCATCCAAACATGCCTGTACCTGCACCCCTCTCAAAGCCATTCAGTTGATTCAGCAACTTGATAGCTGTTTGTTTCTATCACTGGCCTAGAGCTTAATTAACCCATTTGGCTATACTATACCTCTGCAGTGCATTTCAACAAGATTCAGTTATAATCTTCATACTAATACCCTTCTTTCTTCCATTCATGTCTGCAAATCGGTCATGGTCCCTACACTGGTCAACAATAGTTGGCTAGAGTGTGTAATCTCTGTCTATTACACTGTTGAGTGACACATACCTTTTGATTGGGCAGCTGGCTGGTATAGTATGACATGTCTATGGTAATTTGGCCACTATGAGTAAGTCCTAGCCATAAATGCCCTCACTCCTCAAAGTCTCCATACTATACTCTTGCAACATGCTTCAACCTTCTTATACAACTTTTTTATTATTAGTGTCTCATATTGTGCTCTAGCATGTCAACCTTTGAGTCTAACCTTTTGAGTGACCCTCATAAATAAACTAACTTGTTTTACAGGCCATGGGACTCATGGACTGCACACTGGCCAATCCAGGCCAGGGGCCAGTCAGCCTTCCAGGAATGCCAGTGACCCCAATTTCTACATATCTCTTACTCCTATTCCTGCCTTTGTTCCCTGCCCATACAACAGACCATCATTATAGCCTGACCAGACATCTCATGATGGCATATCACTTCCACAACTATCTCAGCCTGCCCCAAACCTATTGAACACCATACCTCCTTCTCAGGCTCTACCTCTTATGAGTATCATAGTTTGCTTAGCAACCCATGATTCATTCCAAGACATGGTCTCTGTGTCATTAGCCTCTGAAGACAACTACAGGACCCAGTACATATGATCATAGTCTATGGCCATGCCATTGATGGGTTCATCATCTAGCCATGTAGATACTCAGGCTGTAGTAGAAGATTGACTGAGAGGTATAGGCAATATGATCAGAGTAAGTAATCTGTTCACTGAATACTTTGTTAATAACACAAGTTCAACATAGACTTTATGCCAAGGTGTTGAACAGCATCAAGGATGAAGTCACTCAAGGCTTTTAGCTCACATATCCAATCATTTGGAGACTCTTTATACATGCAGGCCCACACCTCTCACACAATATCCTATAGTAACTCTCTTGGAGAATCATTGTATACTGAAAGTGCAACTATATCCCAACAAGGCACATTGAAGAAAAAGCCACGGAAGTAATCTTTTTACTTGAAGAAAGTCCTGGAAGTCCTGGTAGAGGCAAGGATTTTACTTCTCTTTGAAATAGTAATCATTGTGGGTTAACCAGTGGGGAAGCACAAGTTGGGACAAAAAAACTAGGAGCTTTATATTCATGAGGTGCTCCTTGAAGCAAATCATGGATTGCAAAGAGATAAGCAACCCACTATTGGGTGAACCTTACTCAAGCTTTTCCCAGCTCTATAGCAAGCCAAGGATGGCCTTAGCATAGAAGGAACTGCAAGTCACACCAGCATAGAGGTCACTCTGCCACCAGTTGTGCAAACACTTGGGATAGAGAGATTAGTAAGTGTCTTATTTATGCACACTGTTCCAATAAAGCTAAACATGTTCACCAGCTTCTTAACTCACTCACCACATTCCATGATGAACTTGTAGAGAAGGCAGCACTCTATATGCTGCCCTTTTACCAGAATAACAATTCAACCTTGGACAATGATTCACAACAACTACTACTTATATGGAAAGTGAACTGATATAACAAAATCACTGACTCAAGGAATGTCACCAAGTTCATCATGCATGTGCACAACAACAACATAAGTTTTCACTGAGTTAGTATGGCTCTTGCTTGAGATTTTTGTAGTATTCAAAGACCCTACCTATTTCTGATAGAAGTTTCATCTGTCAGAAGGGTCCCTTCATCATCCATGACAGGCTTGACTATGTCAATCCTCTTTCCATTTGTCATTTGGGATTCCCACCAATGGAAAGCTTTCATTTCATTGTCATGGTATAGTTTTGCCACCCTCTTCACTTCTTTTGAGTGAAGGTATGCTTTGCACTGTCTTAGTGCCTTCTTTGAGGCCTGGTGTAACATATGATATTTGCATAACAGATAGTCCTTATCAGCAGATCCTTGTAAGTGGGCATGTTCCCAAGCTTGTCTGGCTTTGTGCACCTCTTCAACTTTCTTCTTAAGAGTTCTATTCATATACATTTTTCCCCTGAAGGTTTGTTGTTTTATGCTGAGAGCTAGTATGTTATCATTGATGGTTGCACAGAACTATTTAGCACCTTTATCCAGTGCCTCCTCAGAGCTAATTGGTTCTACTGGGAGAGTGCTCCAGTGGTTGCTATATACCAGCTATTTGCCATGACCTTTTACCAAGTCCACATTGTAGTGGTAACTTGGTGTGATTGGCACTAATGGATGGTCCACTTCATTTACTAGTTCTGTCATTAGCAGAAAGTGGTCACTTAGTTCCCATGGATCTTCTAGAGTTTTGGCTAGGAATAGTTCTTCTCGTGCCTTTGGGTTTATAACAATACTATTAATATCAGACCAGGCAGCTCCTTCTCTATGGAAGGTGAGACCATCACCATTCACTGGTAGACATTCTAAGGCTGTCTTTGCAGTCTTCAGTCTACATTGGAGTAAGTTACACAGTAAGTTAAAGTCTCCTAGAAGGACCACATTTGCTGTGGGATCTTTTTGTATTACTTCAGTATATTCAGCTAGTATTTCCTTTAGAGATGCTGTGTGTGCTACATGTCTGTTGCCTCCAGATGGAAGGTATATTGCAAAGAAATGCCAGGGAGTTTTTTTCCTGAACTTTGCTACCTTGACATGGATAAGGTGATCATGTTTTATTTTTCCTACTTCATATGAGGAGTAATGTCGATGAACCAGCAACATTTGTCCTCAGAAGCCTTTCTTGCTATCTCTTTTATAGATTTCATATCCATCAAGATAGAAGTTATAGGTGTCCAGTCCAAGCAAAGTTTCTTGAACTGCCAAAATGTCTATGTTATTTTCTAGCAGCATATTCTGGATAAGGGGATGTTTTGATCCCATTCCATTTACATTGAGGGTTGAAAGCCTACCCTGAGAATCTTTTCTCATTGCAGAATGAAATCCAGTTGGGTCTGAGGAGTGTAAATGAAGTGGGGAGTCTGTCTGAACACTGTTGGTTCTTAAGTCACTTCTTGCTTGGGAGGTTTTTGCAGGATTGGCTAGGTGTCAAGCAATCCAACTGGAGTTGTTTTCATCCAGTGCATTATCCTTTCTTCGAAGGTAGCAACGTTTTTCACATTACCATCTTTGAGCCTCAGGCCAGTTTTGTTCATCCAAGTTCCTATGTAATATTCTTTTAAGGATGGGAGTAAGGGGATGTCCTCGACCATCATACTGGCTTGTCATGTTCCTACTCAGATGATGGATTTGCCATGCCACTTGGGTGCTCTCCATCTCTTTTCCATCTCTTGTTAGTCTATCAAGCTCCTCAAATCATCTTCTCCCTCTATCACTCAAGAGATCACTATCATAGTATGAGACTTCACTGTTTGAGTTCATGGTAGATCTAATGAACAAGACAAAACTAGGTTCTCTTCTACACCAATCCATCTCACCCTCTGTCAGGTTCCTTCCCCTGCTGGCATTTGAATGCTCAGAGAACACCTGGGAAGTGACTTTGGGCTCGACTTCTTGTACAGCTGTCCTAAAATTCTGTGCCAGACTGGTGTACATATGTGACCCAAGGTTGTTTGTTTGTATAATATGATGTGTGTGATTTGTTAGAAAGTTAGTTAACAACTAGGTAGGTAGTCAGCCTGTCCCAGAGGAGTCCAAAAAAGGTAATGGAAGCAACCCAGACTAGGTGCTACTACCATCACAAGATAAAGATTGTGTTTAAGGGATAACAGAGTAAGCTTGGCATTTTTGGCTTGACTAGCTTTTCACTTCTGGAGTAACATTCCCCTTAGGTACATAGGCCCAAGATGTCTTGTAACATTTTGGACTATTCCTATTCTTCATTAATCATCTTAATATCATTCTTAAGAAACAAAGAGGCTCAGGTTAGGCTTGCATTCTCAACTTCAAGATCTTGCAATTAGCTCAACTCAAGCAGTGTGTCACTCTAAGTTCACTTGACTCAGTCTTAGTCAGTAATAAAACATATTCATAGCACTTCTATTGAGCAAGCTAAGCATAGTCTGTATAGGTGATGTAAACTATTAACTAATGTAAACTACTAACACTACTTTATCATAAGTACTCAACAAACATTAGGTGTGCTTCCATGGTTCTCAAAGGCTGGCCCTAAAGTACAATTTCCTTATATAGAAATCCCAAAGACTGGCCCTAAAGTCCCTCTTAGAGTCACTTCAAGACCCATAGGTTGTGGATTTTGATAGGATTGTAACTATTAGCAAACACTTTTGGTTCACCACAGTTAACAAGCCTTTCAAATCCATCACCTATGGGTCGACTCTAATCATCTCCTTAAGCATTTTCTTTCAAGGTTCTTAGATGTTTTTCAAGCTTTAACAAATCTTTTTCTTTTGTAAAGACATAGCTCAAAGGAGGGTTCCATATTAATGTGTGTCAAGGTTCATCAATCTAAAAAGTATTTTAAAATGAATGTCAACAAATGAGTGGTATCAGGTATAGTTCTATGGATAGGATGCTACAACCTTTAGATTCTGGCTTTCTTCATAGCCTGCTCAGTCTTGTTGCCTCTCTTCCTCTTTCTTGACTTCCTCGAGGCTTTCCCCTTGTTTCCTTTCCCAGTCTTAGTCCCAGCAAGTTTCGCTGTGTCATTTTCTACCTGCCTCACAATTGCCTCTATTTCTGCAATAGGCAAGACAGTGCCTTCCTCCTGTCCTCCTGATAGCACAACACCCTGAGATACAAAAGACCATCCTTTTGTGTCATTTACCACCAACTTCTACCTCATGGGACAGTCCACGATCCAGTGGTCCTCATCTGAGCAGGTTACACAAGCCTGCTTCCAAGTCAGCTCAACCTTGAGTCCATCTACCTTCAAAGACATGGTAAACTTTTCCATCCTACTCAATATGGGAGACCTGTCCAGTTCCACAATGGTGAGAAAGCCATCAATGCGATTAAGTTTTATGCCATTGGGCATAGCAACATGCTGGTGCCTGACAACCAACTCAACATAGATGAGTTCTTGAATCGTGAGTTGAACATGCATGATTGGGATAGCAAGGGGGATGTTTGTGTTGGTGATAGGAATTTGAACAGGAGAAGAGTTGACAGGAGACATGATATGAAAGCCAATGCCATGTACTAGCTTGATCCAGCCTCAGGGAACTTGTGCAAGATTTTGACAAGATTTCCCTTGTCAAATGTCATGAGAAAATGGTGAGTCTTCCTACTGGCCAAAAATCTGTCCAAACTAGAAGGGCAAATGGCCAACTGTGCTTTACCATGAAATTGTCCACTTGCTCCATCCTTTGAAAACTATACACATTTTGGGCACCAAACTTAATATACATGGTCAAAGGCTGTCACAAAGACAAGCCAGAGACAAATATTAGCTTGTTCCAAAAAGCAACTAGCCTGACTGGTAACATGAGTGAACACCTGGGAGCCATACCACATGGAATCCTTCCCAAACATATCTTTCAACACCTTCTTCATCACCTCCGTCAATGTTGGCAACAGCATATCACTGCTTGAACTGTCTGTGGTACCTGCAAAGATCCCTGTATGCTCATTCTCGTAGTACTTGCATTTCTGCTTCTTTAGAGTAGACACAGTGTGTCTGGTGATAGACGTGGTAGGAGTAACAGGAGTAACAGACATCAAGGAGATTATGGTAAAGAGTGTTCGAGAGAAAGAGTAGGGTGGAAAAAATATGTTCTCCTAGCAAAGGTCCACATTAAATAACTTTGCTAGGCAGTGGTGTCTGCCATTATCATTATTCCTAAATGGACTTTGCCCATATGCTTCAACTCACACACAAAAACCATCATTCTATAGACTCATAAAAGGAAAAACAACTTATTCCAAAAGAAAAATAAAATATTTTTCATGTCATTCATTACATGCATAGGGCCATCTAGTTCGAGATAGAGCTGAGTTTGCCTAGTCACACACTCTGGAGCTATGATGTCTGGGTACAAACATTTTTGCAATTTAACCTGCTCAGTATTGGTAGTGAGCTGTCAGCCTTTTGCCAATAGTGGACCACTGCCTTTTGGCTCCGTCTCGTAAAGTTTTAGCAATACAAAAATTTATTTCTCCCCTGAGCATGTGAGTAATGACAGGGCACAAATCACACTCTAGGCATCTTGTCAATCACTTTGATTTCAGGCAACCAAAGGAGTAAGTCGTTAATGCCCACTTGGCTTATTCTCTAACCCAGAATATGTAGACATTACTCTCACAGGAAAGGTGCACATGGTGTAATACAAACAGTAGGATATATGAATATCAAGCCAATTTTGCCAATGATTGCCATAGTAATAATGCCTTCCTTTTATGTGGCTCCAGAATCAAACCCTTATTCCCTATTACCCATTGAAACGATGATAGACCTTTCTTCTACCATCAAAAGTTAATAGGGCAGATATTTGAATGAAGCATCACTGGCACAAGGCCATGCAATTTGAGCAGTTATTATGAATCACCAAATGATTAGCCAGCCATGTTGATTTTTTATCTAATAAATACACCCCTCCCAGAAATCAGGGCTTGATTGCATGTATTAGCTCTAGAATTACCATAGTTATCCATGTAGCAAGTCATCATCAAATAAACTATAACTGATTTAATGAGCCATTTGCAGTTTCACTGTACAAATTTGTTTATACTTGGCCATGCATGGCTTAATCTTGAGACAAGCATATGACTACTGGCAGGATCAACCAGGTAACTAATCCATCCAGACTAGCCCTCTATTAGGAGGCATCACCCTCCATTCAGTAAGGCCATGGCATTTCGTTAAACCCATTGAACATTCATTCTCCTAATCATCACTGACAGAACTAATTCTTCCAAACAAGCCCCTTTATTCGACAGGATTATATTGCCCTCTATTCAATAAGGCTTGGAGGTTTTGTTCCTAGTCATGATGAGTCTGCCTTGTTTTCCCTGATCTCATATATCTTAGATAGGCTGCCCTATGTCTTATAGACATAGATTTCCTTCCTCCATAAAGATTACCAGTCACCGGAAATGTCTAACAAACATCTCTCAGTCACAGCAGATCCTCAAGTGGTTGATTGTGTCTGGTCTAGCCATCAGCAATCAATCCACACCCTTCTCTCAATGCTAACATTGACACGTATTAGATGAGCATGGAACATCAGACCATGAACAGATCTGTAAATCACCCAGCATACATTATTTCCCATCAGTTCATTTCAACTATGCAAGCACATCCATGACTAGGATTCAGATGAAGCTAGCCATAGCAAGGCATACTTGACAGGAGGTACACCAAAGAGCAAGACTTGAAACTAGTCTGCCTCTAGACACCATTGCTTTCAATCTTGAATGAACTTCCCTCCCCCCTACTACTACTCATACTTCTAATGATCAACAAGGTAGACATCAACATGTAGCAAAGTGGTCTAGCCAATGATGCACTAGCACATCAAGCTAGCAAATCAGAAAGCATCTGAAGACCATTCATTGGTACAGCCAAAAGCCTACACCACATGTAGCTTGACTAGCAAAGCCCTAAAGGAATGACAAGTGAAGCAATCTTACTAATGATAAGCCTAATGATTGATCAAACTCATCAATTAGTGTCAGGGGACCATTCATTGGTTGTGCTCACAATAGCACTTCACCAGCTTGATAAAAACCCCAGTGTGAAGGATGAAGGATGACACTGACACTAGCAAATCTATCAATGACTAACAAGGTAAACCATCAGCTTGTAGCAAAGCAGTCTAGGCAACATATACTATGGGCCCAGCCATTTGTTTAGTCAGATTTGCCCTGGGGTGCAAGAGGCATGAGTTTAGGTGTTCACTAAATCATGTTTTGGGCACTTTTAGACTGACAGATTTTTTGATGGTGGCAGTGCAACACAATTGTTTCAATACTACCAAAAGTGCTAATGGACTGCAATTCTGGCTAATTGGACTACACTTTGGCTACACTTTTGTGCAGTTGTTTGCACACTTTGTCTACACTTTTACTAATCAAAAATGTGCCACACTTGTGTGTCCACTAATTCAAAATCACACCACACTGTTTACCACACTTTGTCTACACTTTTACTAATCAAAAATGCACCACATTTGTATGTCCACTAATTCAAACATTGTTTACTACACTTTGCTAATCAAAAATGCGCCACACTTGTGTGTCCACTAATTCAAAATCACACCATACTTTTCACTACACTTTTTACTACACTTTTTACCACACTTTTTTTACACTTTACTACACTTTTACTACACTTTCATTACACTTTTTCACTACACTTTTCACTACACTTGAAGTGTGGTCAAAAATGTAACAAAATGTATAGTGACAAGTTTAGTAAAGTGTATGAAAAAAGTGTAGTGAAAAGTGTAATAAAGTGTACAAAAGAAGTGTAGTGAAAAGTGTAGTGAAAGTGTAGTGAAAAAAATGTAGTGAAAAGTGTACAAAAAAGTGTCGTAACATATACTAGGAAGCCTAATGGGTTATACATATATATAACTTATGATACATAGTAATATCTATGGTCATAACACTTTGTATATATAGTAGCTTATCCAATACAAATTGTTAGACATGCATGCATGTAGTTAGGGTCATGGTGGGAAATCACATTTAATTTCTACAAAATAGCCATTATGCCTCTTCTATCAAGAACCTATTGAATGTCTTCAACTTCAACCCCTTCTCAGCCACTGTTAGCCTCATATAGCATTTGTACCACACAAGGTATGGACCTGCACCATGAAGGTTTGTTGCATCTTTAACAAATGGTTGAGCAAGAATTAAGCTTGGAGTTTCCAGGTGAGTTTTCTTCTATGCTTGTGTGCATGAAGAAGTTTGATGGTAACTCAGGAGGCTCTACTGCCTGGTGCAATGCTCCTTGAAGTGGTCCTGTCATCCAACAAGACCAACATATCCATCATGAGCAGTAACCACCTCACCCATCTACTCCTTCTGAGCCTTGCTAATATTGATGTGCCTATCCAGTGCAAATTACCCCTCCATGCTTACCTGCTTCTCACTTTACTCCCAATTCCAAAGTTCACTCAGAAGTTGACTTGTGTCACTGGCCTTTTACAAGATTGCTGAGTACACCAAGCCCTCAAGGTCATCCTCTCACCCTTGAAGACTGTGATAGCAGTGGGCATCATGATGAGTGATCCCATTGGAAATTTATGCTATTGCTTCATGCCTTTAGCTTCATGGATAGCAAATATGCCAGCAGAATCCCTATTGGCAGCAATAGGCTCAATTTGAGACCTTGCAAGGCAATAGCAGGGGTGTTGGACACCTGGCCAGGTCATGGGTGCAGGTGTTTGAAACACCTGGTATGGGTGCATGTCAGACACTCATGTTCTTACCCATACCTGTGGGTGTGGGTATTATCTAAAATAGATATCAATAAGCTGTAGTGACAAGATGATAATGTAACAATGTACATGTTATGCTATCATCCCCTACACTTACCTTCCTACACCTCACCTCACCCCTCCTACACCTTGCCCTTGACCTTTCTATGCCACCCCACCTGATGACAAAATACAACAATGACATGCAATGACAGCAGCTGTGACAAGGCTGCAACATGACATAATGACTGACATGACAACCAACTCAAAATCTAGGCCTCACTGTCTACACCTCACCCTCATCCCTCCTATACCTTCAAGTTGCTCATGAGTCACCTCACCCTACACTCTGCCCTCTTCTTTCCTTAGCCCCTTCCTACACCTCATCCCCACCCTTCATGCTATAATGTGGTTGTCACATTGTTGTCATTGTTGTGACCATCATCACTCTCACCCTCATTGGCAGGTGTATCATGGATGGATGAAGTATTTGTGAGCAAGGCCATGTGTAACTCTGTAGACATATTGATAAGTGAGAATAGAACAAGAGGCGATGGAAACAGACCTGGAACAAACAGCACTGGCGCTGGCATGGCAACAAGGCTTGAAGCATCTGATTGAGAGCTCAGTTGCATCACCACAGTCTGGTGTGTGATCATTTGAATGCTTGAAGTAATGTTCAAGTGTCCCAATGTGACAATCAGGCTCAAATATGCTCTGCTAGCATGACAGATGACTCAATAGGTATTGAAGTGAGAGTGAACAAGATACATACACTAAGCTGTGTGTGACTGCACCCAGATTCTGTGCTGTCTTTTCTGGTGTCTTTCACTTGGTAATGGTTGGAAGTACATCCAAGTCCACAGAACATGGGGAGTGTGGGTTTGACTTGGAGTTGTCGGATGCCATGGCCTGCAACTGAGCAGACTTGGAGACCTGTGGAAGTTATAGTAGCTTGGGATCAATGTTGAATTCATAGAAGATGAACTGGCAGCTGGAGAGAATGGTATGCACTCTGAACCTTGCTCTCCCTCACTGGCATGCCTTTTCAGTATCGTGTTCGTGATGATGTCTGACATGACTGCAGCACAATGAGGATTCTTGCTTCCATTTAGGATAAGTCACCATGTACCTAGTTATCATATAAATCAGCATCTTCAATAAGTGAAATAAGACAATGTACCATGTGATGAAATGCCAAACATCTTGAATGGAATTGCTGTAAGGAAAAACAGCAGTTATTGCATTCCTTACCAAGCAACAATTGTTGCTGATAAACATATCTGGTAGCAGTCAGCCAAGGAGCTGAGTACAATGCCATATCCCTGTAAGAAGTTCCCTGATCTCAGCATTATTGTGACTGACAGAAGCACTGTCAAGTGTAGTAGATTATGATCAGTGCTATGAGTGACTCACTGTGGCCATAGCAATTTATGGCTCTTTCAACAGCACCTTCAAGATGTCCAACAAGGCATCTGCTATGTACAAGAACGGCCAGTGGTCAAAGTACCTGAAAGGAGGAATCTTGAGCATTCTCAATGAGAAAATTGAAATAATTGCCTGGGTAAGTGCAGCTATTTTCACATGAGCAATAAGGCGATGTAATTGTTACATACAGCTGAATATGATGGTTTCTGCTGATATGCACTGTGCATCATAGTTCAGCAGATCATCAAATTGATAAACGGACTGTACTGGGCAGCTGGAGTTTGATGTAAGAGACTAAGGAAGTCATTACATCGAACTCCAAGGCTAAATACAGTACAGTCGACTCCCTCCTATCCGATACGTATGTAACCGATACTCCCTGAAATCCAATACCTTTTTGGGATTCCCGAGTTGGTTTGCAGTGATTTGGGACCGATACCCAATACCCAATAACCCATACTATTTCGGGGAGTTATAACCGATAGATAACAGCAAATTATTATATAATATATGTTCTAAAATGGTAACTTGGGCCCCAATGTTTGGTTTTTCTCGCAACTTCCCATCATGAAGCCAGTGGATATTCTCAAGAAAGACCTAAAGAAGCTTCAGGATGAGACATCTGCCTGGAAAGTCACACTCCAGGCTGCCCTAAAGGCTAATCAACCAATTTCACAGGCTGATGAAGAATGGTTAGATGGTGATGGGAATTTGGTGAACGAAGAGCGGGTGGTCAGCCAAATAGAAAATGCCTTGGATTATGACTGTGCAGTGGAATCCCTGAACCTACAGGACAAATCCATTGTACAAAAGTTAGTAAAACTTGGTGATAAGAAAGGTATTTCTCCCACAGCAAAATGAAAGTGTATGATTTTCAATTTTGACTTAGAAAATTGGAGATTCACTCAATTACAGGTCCCACAGAACAGGCAAGCACCACTGGTGAGAAGCAGAAGCATGCACAGGTGGCTAAGCCTGACAAGAAGGCAAATGTATCACTCAAGCAGCAAATTCAAATTCTAGATTGGTACCACGCCAACGGCAAGGTCCAAACAAAGACAGCAGACCATTTCAATAAAGTCTACCCCAGCCTTCACCTCTCACAGCCACGAATCTCAGATTGGGTCAAACAGGAAGCTAAATGGCGAGCTGAGTATAAAAGCAGTGGTGGTTTGTCCTGGTCTGTGAAGCGAGTCCGTCAGACTCTACATCTGGAGGTCACTGAAATGCTTGACCTCTGGGTTTCGAAGGCCATGGCTGACAAGGTCTTGCTGACAGGCGAAGTCCTCTGCCAAAAGTGGAAGGCATTTGCTGATCTTGCTGGAGTACCGGAGGATGAACGACTTAGCTTGAGTGAGGGATGGTTGAGCCGATACAAAGCCCGCAATGGCTTAAAGCAAGTGAAGCGCCATGGTGAAGCTGGGTCAATAGCATCCGACACAGTTGCCAACGAGCATTCACGCATGCAAGCACTGATCAAACAGCATAGTTTTAAACGGCGTGACATTTTCAATGCTGATGAGACTCCACTTTTTTTTGCATACATGGCATTGGTTTTGAACAACACATACCTTCTAAACCTGAACTATGACTTTGAACAGCATGCCTCCAGACTGTGGACTTGCAGACAAGCAACACTCCGGTGCCAAAGGCAAAAAAACTAGATTGACTTATCTCTTCACAACAAATGCAACTGGCTCCGAAAGGTTACCTCCGCTGATTATTGGAAAGGCATACAAACCTCGTGCTTTCGGGAACAAGACAGGAGCTCAGCTGGGCTTCAGCTACCGCAACAATGCGAAGGCATGGATGACTGCTACACTCTATCAAGAGCGGTTGTTAGATTGGGATGCGAAGCTTAGGAAGCAAGGACAGAAAATCCTTCTTTTGCAGGACAACTTCTCGGGTCACATTATCCCTGATACGCTGACAAACATCACTGTTGAAAACTTCGAGCCAAATCTGACCACGCATGTCCAGCCCAATGACCAGGGTATCATCCGGTGTTTCAAAGCTCATTACCATGCAACATTCATCCATCGTGCCATCAACCTTTACGAATCCGGGACCACTCCTTCGGACATTTACAATATCAATCAGCTTGCGGCGATGCACCTTGCCAATGCAGCCTGGAATGAGGTTGATGCCACAATGATCCAAAACTGCTGGCGTAAAGCTGGTATCCTGCCGCTGGAATCAGACCCGGATGCCAACATGTCCATCATTCAACCCCCTCCATCCCCGTTTCATTGCTCGTTCACACAGATTCAACCACTTCTGATGATGATCCTGGCATTGCACAGGTAGAGGCACTCGTTCAGCGTGCCCTGAGTCAATGATCTGGAGTCAACTGGCGCTCTCCAATGCTCAAACCGGATGGACATTGCAGAGATCATCAACCCTGCTGCCGAAGCCCACGACATCTTTGATGCCACTGATGAAGACATCTGCAACGCAGTTACAGAAGCAAAGAAGGCACGGGAACAGGGAACAGACAATGATGTCGATGATTCAGATGGCCCTATCGAACCGGCACCAACACACAGCGAGGCTCTTCAAGCAGCGCTACTGCTACAGAGGTTTCTGAAGGATCTTGATGAACCTTTTGCACGTAAGCTAGAGCTGATGTTGGGTACATTCGGGCGAAGCACGCGTGTCGAGTCAATGCGGGCTATGAAGGACACTACATTAACCTCATATTTTCTGCCCCCAAACTTGCAACAGTTGTGATTTCCACCCCTCTCGAGTACTAGACCTATATAGAATGTACATAAAACGCGAGTCCTAGTTGTCATCACCTGAAATGTTGACAACGCATGCATTCGATGGCAAGAACAACATCATGTACATCTGGGGTCCCTCGGACCCCTATACCCCCTTCTCTTGCAGACCCGATACTCTCTCAAAGCCGATACCGTACAGGGTAAACCAAGGGGTATCGGTTATGAGGGAGTTGACTGTAGCTAGATACACTAACAAATATGGTAGTGGCTGAAACTCTAAGTGTGAATGACAAAGCAACCAAAGAGGGGTTGATGCGCAATCACTGCATCTAACACACCCTCCTGATTGCGCATGTCTGCAAGAAAGCGAAACCTACTGAAATGAACCAAGTCCTAGCACAGAACAGAAATGCTGCACTTTGACTCGAGGCAATTGTTAGATGCAGTGATTGATTGCGCATCAAACCCTTTCTAGGTGCTTTGTCATTCATACTTAGAGTTTCAGCCACTTGGCTGTTTGGTAGTGTATCTATCTACTGTATTTAGACTTGGAGTTCGATGTAGTCACTTCCTTAGCGTCTGACATCGAACTCCAGGGATGTGGTCGCACTAGACTCCCAATTGACAGCTTCTGACATCGAACTCCAGCTGTCCAGTGCAGTTGTCTTTACAGCAATGCCTTTGTCAACAGATCAGCAGGCATATCAGAGGTAGGGAGGAAACGAGGCGCGATAAGGCCTTGATTTATCGACCACATCTCTAAGCCAGTACTAGCGAAGGTCCAAGTGCTTCATCCTGCCATGATGCTCGGGGTATTTGGCTACCTGGATCGCTGATTGGTCGTCCATATGGAGGGTCGAAGCTCCAGTCGCTTCATAGCCAAGTTCCTGCAGGAGTTTGCGCATCCAGACGATCTCCTTGCCTGCCTCGCCTGCTGCGACATATAAATGATTGAGGATGGGTGGTATTGGTGGTGAAGCACTGTGCTGTGTCCGCTTCCTCATCATCAGAGTCGTCCGCATCGTCTGAGAGCTGCGCTGGGCTGACTTCCACCATTCGCGAGGTCTGTGTCTCGTTCTGCGAGGTAGATGAGCACCAATGCCCACTGGCTCAGGTGCAGGGGGAGGCGTCACAGGCTCCTCAAGCAGCGCTCTGGGAACTGCAAGAGGCACGTGGGTTCTGCATCCTGATTATCCTCCTCAACAGGAGGAGGAGGAACCAAAGGCGCCCCCCCAGGATGTAGAATCCCAGGAGCGGCTGGGGGAGCAGCATCATCTGGGGTGCTATGTACGATATGGGGTGCTATGTAAGGCACCATGGGCGCAATGATGGGTACTGGGGCAGTGAGGGTGAGGGTAGGGTGCTTGTCAAAATCAGCTCGTTCTGAGATGATGGTGCGCTTGGTGGTGGGGTTGTAGAACTTCCATCCCTTGTAGCCCTCTGGGTACCCAATGAAGACGCATTTTTCGGGCGCAGATTTGTCGTTTTGAATATGGACATATGCAGTCGATCCCCAGACTCGCAGGTGAGAGACGTCTGGTTTGCGTCCATGCCATCGCTGGAAGGCGGTAGAGTCGTCGACAGCTGCTGTGGGGCATCAATTCCACACATGCACGAGGGCAGCGAGTGCTTTGCCCCGAAGGCCATTGCTAGGCCCGACTCCCTGCTGAGGACGCGCTCGGACAGTGTGCTGGCGCTCTATGCCGCACTCAGTGGTGAACTTGAGCATGGCATTGCTCATGTACTCCCCTGCCTTGTCGTCTCGCAGGGTTTTGATCTTTCGCTCGCTCTGGTTCTCTGCAAAGGCTTTAAACCGCTTGAAAGCGTCGAAAACGTCCGATTTGGCGCGAACGGGCAGGACGAAGCGATATCTCGAGTCGTCGTCGGTGAAGGTGACCCAGTAGCGATACCCAGTGAAGGTAGGATAGGGCACTTGGTCGAGCGCAATTTCATGTGATCTGTCGATTATGGAGGCGCCATTCGCTTGCTCCAGTACCTGTCCTGTGCGACTCGACCTGATATTGCCTTTGCAGTCGGTCAGCTCGCATCCTTCACCTCTGATCCAGGTGTGGCGCATGGGAATGCCATGTACTGCGAACTTCGGCATCACCTATTCCCCTGACTCGACGTCCTCAGAGCTCTTCAGCACATTCTCTGATGCGAAGCATGGCGGTTGCACGGACTCTGGACACTCCACCAGCGCATGTGTGGTCAAGATTGGCACTGGAGTCGTCTCATGGATGTCCAAGGCCAGCCTATTGTCGCCCTCTCTACCACTGAAGCTGAGTATGTTGCAGCATGCGAGGCAGGCAAGGAGATCATCTGGATGCGAAAACTCCTCCAGGAACTTGGCTATGAGGCGACTGGAGCTTCAACCCTCCATGTGGACAACCAGTCTGCGATCCAGGTAACAAAACACCCAGAGCATCATGGCAGGATGAAGCACTTGGACCTTCGCTGGTACTGGCTGAGAGATGTGGTCGATAAAGGCCTCATTGCGCCTCGTTTCCTCCCTACCTCGGACATGCCAGCTGATCTGCTCACAAAGGCATTACCTCGAGTCAAAGTGCAGCATTTCTGCGCTTTGCTAGGACTTGGTTCGTTTCAGTAGGTTTCGCTCTTTTGGAGAGATGCACAATCAGGGGGATGTGTTAGATGCAGTGATTGCGCATCAAACCCTTTCTAGGTACTTTGTCATTCATATTTAGAGTTTCAGACACTTGGCTGTTTGGTAGTGTATGTATCCTACTGTATTTAGACTTGGAGTTCGATGTAGTCGCTTCCTTAGCTTCTTACATCAAACTCCAGGTTACCTATGTGGTCGCACTAGACTCCCAATTGATAGCTTCTTACATCGAACTCCAGCTGTCCAGTGCAGTTGTCTTTACAAAAAAATCATGGCCATGCAAGTGAGCTCGTCGTTGAGTTTGGTGATGTCGAAGGTGGAGGTGTGAAGGTCCTTGATTCGAAGCATACAGTCTTCCACTCGAGCAGCAAGGGCAGGGGGAGGGACTCATCAGGACGCTTCCTGATGCTAAAAAACTCGTCATACGCCACAAAGCGACTGCCAGCCTCAAAGACAGCCTTCAGCGCTTTCCAGGCCTAAGCTTAGTGGGATCATCCTGGTCAGCTCGGATGTGGACTCGCTGGTCTGGGGCAATGTTGAGCATCAACTCGCCAGCAGCCTTGTCCTGTTTGATGTCCCAAGCGGTCTGGTCAGAACTCGAACCAGTGGGACGAAGCTCCTTGCCATCCACAAGTCTCCAAAGGCCCTTCGAGCGAAACAGGGCCTTCATCTCCTCGCTCCAGGTAACATAGTTGGTGCCAGACAGAGCCTGAATGCGATGGGATGACGATTGGTGAGGCTCAGAGGACATGTTGAGGCGATTGGAATGGGTGAAGTCGAAAGTGGATGTTGTTTAGGGCAGGTAATAAAACGAAAATAAAGTGTCGAGGTCTCTCGAGGCTGTTGGGAGCGCTCGATAAACGGACTGCACTGGGCAGCTGGAGTTCGATGTAAGAGACTTTAAATTGAGTGTCTGATGCGACCACTGTTCGCTTTCTGATTGCGCACTTCGCGCATTTTAGCTAATATACTATATTTGGATATTGCGCCACACTTGTGGCTGATTGTTTGTGTTTGTTTCACACCTAGTTTATAGTCGGAGTTCCACAGTGTTCGCTTTCTTCAGTTTCTCACTGTGGACTCCAGGTATGTCGCATTTAGCCTCTAATACTCCAGTTTCTCACTGTGGAGTGTGATTCCAGCTGTTAACAAACCTAAAACAGCTACTCTGGGTAACTGGAGTTCGATGTAAGAAGCTATAAATTGGGAGTCAAGGACAACTACATACCTGGAGTTCGATGTAAGAAGCTAAGGAAGCGACTACATCGAAATCCAAGTGTAAATACTCTAAGTAAATACAACAACAAATACTAAGGTGGCACAAAACCTAAGTAAGCATGACAAATCAAATAGAGAGGGGTTGATGCGCAATCACTGCATCTAACAGTAAGAGACTAAGGAAGCCATTACATTGAACTCCAAGGCTAAATACAGTAGCTAGATACACTAACAAATATGGTAGTGGCTGACACTCTAAGTGTCAATGACAAAGCAACTAAAGAGGGGTTGATGCGCACTCACTGCATCTAACACAAATGTTGAGAACATTTGAAGGCCTTCTATTCAAGTACTCAAATGTGTGCCAGTGGTATTCCAGCAGATGGAGTTCTAGATCAGATCAGTAATATGTAAATTGAAAAATGAATTTATGTTTGATCTGTTCTGCTGGTTCACCTGATGTAGAGGAAGGCCTTGACTTGGTGGTAAGGCCCTTGAGAGGGTCCACCAGGTTCAAGTTCCAGCAGGCTACCCCTTCTGAGCTGCTTGGCTTGCCTCTGGCTCATGATCCCCTGTGAATTACCAATCTGCCCCTGTGGTTGGGTTCACCATGGGCATGTCATCCAAGTTGGCCAGTCACAGAACACAGCCTCTAAGTCCACCACATGCGTGGCGTTGAAATGGGCTAGGATGAGCAGCGAGCACTGCAACACCTCAGAGAGAGGGCAGCCCTAACACTTTCATTCACTCAATTTTGTGATACAATGGAAGTTGCAATTATTTTCTATCAGGCATCACAGGTGTTATCCACTTTGTTTGATGATATGACAGCAGAGATCCTTCCTCCGGAAACATTTTTCCATGTCACTGAGGACAAGTCAATGCCAGTTGAAGCTTTTCGAGCAGTTCACAAGAGGTGAAAGTGTGGTGGTGAGTGTCATTCATGAAAGAGTGAGTGACATGGACCCAGTTTCATGGAGTACAACTAGTTCCCATGAACTGAAATTCATGTCATAACATGTTACAGCATCATCCACCTCAGACGAATTTCCATCAACACCATCAATCACAACTCGTTTTACACCTGTCACAGAAAGACATATCAGTGGCAAAAGACAAACAATTTGCTCCTGTAGCTATCACGATGAAGAGATAAAAGAAAACAACACCACATCTAAGATCCATTAAGACTCAGATAATATCAGAGTCAACTCCAATTAGTCCACTTGGGCCTTAGGGCCCTAGCCTGAGGGGCCCAGGAAGTACAGGATTGTACTTACCTCCGGAATCTTAACCAATGTGCAATTCTCGCTATCACTCATCGCCATGTTCCCTAACCCTTGCACTCATTCATGTGCACCTATCCAATCCTGTTCTTACTAGTGCCATGAATAGCTCTTCTGTGAACATTTTGGCAATACTCTCACCTGTTCCTTCAAATAATGGATATGATAGAGCACTCCATCAAGGTTCTACCTCACATGAAACTGACATTGCAATGAGTTGTATCTCAACATCAGATCTTGACAAGGACAGTTCTAGGATGGCAGCTCCAATTTACCTTTACATTCCCATTTATTATGGAGTTGCCATTGCACTGTCAATTTGTGAGACATTTTGGTGTTCCATTTTGTTTCTACTTTGCTTAGCCTTCTCAGAAGCTTTTGCAGTCTTTTTTGGGAGTTGATTTCTGATCCCACTCACAAAGTGGTTTGTGAATCTGAATAGCAATTATGTATACCCAGCCTGCCACAACCCCATTCTCGCATTAGTGGGTCATCCATATCTGACTTTGAACATTGTGTTGAGTTCCATATCTTCTTCTGTCCTCAACTGGCTCAAAAGTTTTCGTGGTGTACGTTGTCCTCATCACATGCCTTTATTGCCAACTCACAGCGCTGTAGTATGAAATCTCGAATTTCTGTCTCAAGCCAAACAACGAGTGGGATGCTGCTGGTGGTAAATGGAAGCTTGATGGACACAGTGTACTCTGGAAACGTTCACACTCTTCAAGCCTGACATGCTCTGATGTAGTAGTGTGTTGTCTGTGGCATCCATCCTAAAGATGATACAAGCCTATACTCAGCCAACATCAGGAGCCAATCAGTTTTTATGGCTGAGCACTTAAAGAAAGTGTCCAGTTGGTGGTTGGTGTGATCTTGTCTTTTTCCTATCTGAACTGATATTGCTGTCCAGTGAGTATTCAGTCACTGGCTGTGTTGTGGCTCATTTCAAGCGATAGTGGGAACTCCAACTATATAGAATACATGTGAAACAAATACCAACAATCAGCCACAATTGTGGGGCAATATCTAATGGTAAACCCTCCAGCTCACTTTGGTCAATGACTGTTCTGTCATGCTGACTGTGTTTCTCATCAGACTCTCACACTTCCCCCTCAGTTGATGCCAACAGTTTGTGGTCCTGGAAGGGGCCCACAACTAGGACTTTCTTTATGTGGGATTCTTCTATCAGAGACCACTCTGAGCTATACGTGGACAATGTTTTTGGCACACCTGCCTTACAGTAGTGTCTACACCACTTGTCAAGGATGCAGGGTAACCTATCAAAAACAAAGTCAAACTCTATAGCAGTTAGCCAACTTCGGGTGGCCATTTGCACCCACTGAGTGATGGAGTGGTTTGTTGCCTCTCTCAAACCCAGTGGGTGAGTCTAGGAAAATATAAGTATCTGCAAAATTACAACAATGATATCATATGTATTGTGATGGCTAGAGCATTCACATATGGCACCCATTGGTGAATTAGGTATATGCATAGGTCATATGAGTCATATCATTTGAAGATGATTGCATGCTTGAACACATGTGAGAAGCAACCACAAATTGTGGCATAATCAATTTTTCTGCCTTCCCATCATACCAAGATCAATTTGGCTAGGGTTGAGCATGAGAAAGGAACGTATCAGTGGAATGCAGAGCAGGGGGCGTACATGCCACTCCTTTGCAGGTCACTGAGACAGTAATTTAGCCACTGTTTCCAATACTTGCCAGCATGAGGGAGGGCAACTTGCACTCCACTTCTTTGCTAGTCAACTTTCCAAGGCCCCATCTGGAGCCATTCATTGCCATGGATGGACATCCACATGACAGGAAGACCTTAAAGAATTCAACAGCAAATATCCAAGGTCGATTGCTAACTGGAGCTTCAATAGTTCCATCCATTGATCTATACTCCCTATTGCTTTAGAGGTCAGCCAGCCAGCCAGCACCTCTTTCTTTAATGCCTAGTCTGGTGGTGTCCAAAGGTTGACTCTCTGAAATGGTGCCACAAGTTGGGCAGCCAAAAGCCATCAGCAAGATACTTCTTGGGTGAAGAGCACTTCAATCCCATTACTGTTAGATGCAGTGATTGCGCATGAACTCCTCTCTACTTGATTTGTTATCCCTATTTAGAGTTTGTGCCACTATGTAAATACTGTATTTAGCGTTAGAGTTCGATGTAATGGCTTCCTCAGTCTCTTAGATCGAACTCCACTTGCTCAGTGCAGCTGTTTTATCAGGACGATCCTTATGTGTTGGTGTGCCATTCACATTTTCTGGGCAGCTAACTCGTCCACAGCAGCCTCTCTCCACTTGGATGCATTGTCTCACTTCTGAATGATTGTGGATGGGTGGTATTTGTGGCAAGGCACTTTGCCATGTTCGCTTTCTCATCGTCATAGTCTCTGCTGTGTCAGAGAGTTGCGCTGAGCTCTGATTCAACCATTCCCGAGGTCGCTGTTGAGTTTTGCAAGGAAATGCTGTATGTCTCAGGAGCAGGGGGAAGTGTCACAGGATCCTCAGGCCACTGACTGCTCTGGGAACTGCGATAGGCATATGGGGTTCTTCATCCTGAGTTGATAGAGGAGGAGGAGGAACAGGTTCCCCCTCTGCCATCAGTCATGTGACTCGCGGGGGCTGGACGCTGATCAAAGTGAGCGCGTTCTGGCATGCTCATGCGCTTTGTGGTAAGGTTGTATAACCCAGCCCTTGTACCCATCTGGGTGGAAGCCAATTAAAACGGACATAGGTAGGGCACTTGATGCACAGCGTGCAGATGGAATCTGGCAGTTTCCTGTCCAGCTTGAAGCATCCCAGTCATCAGCTGACGATCAGAGAGCGTCGCTACCTGACGTCAGTAAGGTTGTGATGGGCAATTGTGCGATGTCAGGGCAACAAGTTGACTGGCACAGTGCTCGCAGGGGATCTGTCGATGTGAACGACTGCGGTCATGGATCATCCACTCAGTGACAGGCAGAGTCATTCTGTCCAGAAACGCGGCATTGTTGCTGTCGATGCGAGCAACACAATTGACATGCACAACGAAAGAGGAGTGGTGAGTTATAAATACAACACAGCTAGCAGGTTGTTGCAAAGCTCAGGGACATGCAAGACGTTGCTAACCCCGCCTGCTTGACTGCTTTTAGGGACCTAAAACCTATGTGTTGTGTCCCAATTGTCACACTCACTAGCCGCTTTTTATCAGCTAGTTGGTAGATGTCCAGAATCATTTTATTGCTGGATATCTCATGCTCTGACTGATAGCAGGAGAGGTTGCAGTGATATTGCTGGGTATCACAAAGATGTCCTGACTGTATCATAGCTGGTACGAAGGTGTATGTATTGTCAGGAGATCCCTACATTGGCAGCTGTAAGCACACTGACGCACAATAAGAGACTTCGATGTACAGTATTGTTTGTGACACAACATTGCCCCTTTGCCTGATCAAAGCTGATGATCTCCTCTAGCACAGCAGACATCCTCAGGTGTGCCTCTGGGTCCTGCAGGATCCATAAGTTGTCTAGATATCTGAAGAAGTGTTTATGATCTGGCAAGGGCTGGCAATCAGCATTTAGTTCTAAGGCTTTTGCTGCAGCTCCACAGATTAGCTAGCATTGGTATCCCTTGGGAACTTCTGGAGCGATATAACCTTCTGTGCCAACCACCCTTGAGCTATGGATGATGGATAGACATCCCCCTCCTGGTGGGACGATGACATTGCATGGTTTAAAATCCATGTGAGTGATGTGGTACTCACGCATGAATGCGACTGCTTCACAGCTTCTTTAACATCAGGCATCGCAATCACAGCCAGATGAGGATGCTGGGGCAAAAACATCAGTGAGTCCTGTGATACAACCAGAGCCCTTACAACCACATAAGATGAACTTAACCTTGTAACCCTCTTTGGTCACATCTCCGTCCTGTAACCTCAGGCCTGGTCCTCACAGATTCTTCGGTTATTGAATGTCTATAATAGTAGTATTGCCCACCATCTTTGTCAAGTTCCTGGTAGTGAGCGACTTCACTTTATCCGCAGCAATGCAAATATCATGTAGGTTATCCTCCCTTTTGGCCTGGTCTATTTCGCTCAAGAACGCAGTAATACGGCTCATTAAGTGATACATCTCTCACAGAAGGTCAATTTGTTGATTGACCTCTTTGAGGTCGAAATCTTTCAGTTCAACCCTATATAACTGGCTTGTGACCTTCAGTGCCATCACCCTTGGTTTGTGTATGTGGAGACACAACAATACTAGTGTCAACATAGATGGCCTGGGCCAGTGGGCATATTGTGTTCTCTTAACCTTTGTTTTTCTAGAAAGAAATCATGAGCTCTCAGGGGTTACACACAATGTGATGCTTGCAAGCTTCCAGGAGGCTGCGTGACTAGTAAGCAAAATGATCAACATCTCAAAACCATATGTGTTCATCATAGCCATGGCTAGGGGAGCTTCAATTAGGCACAGAGTGCCCCACAGGCAGTATAAATGGGAGTTTTCATCAATTGTCCATCCAGGTGAATTGAATGATATGTCCTCCCGTGCACCTGAGCTGTGCAATGAGCCTTGAAAGGCTTTAGTAAAATTCATTAGAACCTCGTCGCATACATACCACCTTGCATGATGAATGACAGCATCCTTGTGGTCATGGTATTCCTAAAGTCACTCTCACTGCAGTATTCCATTCCTTTGTCCACTTGGCCTTCTCATCCATTGTTGAATCCTCCTCTGACTTCTTGTGGGCCATGACGAGCACGCATACACCTGTGGCATCAACAGTGTTCTTTGCATCCTCTGGTTGTGGTGTAAGCAGTGGGAGTTGAATGAGTTTATGGATTTGTTTGAGAGGGGTTGACATGGTCATAGATTTGGAAAGGAAAAGAATTATCTAGGTAGGTGCATCTGATAACACAACTGCACTGGGCAGCTGGAGTTTGATGTAAGAGACTATAAATTGAGTGTCTGATGCGACCACATACCTGGAGTTCGATGTAAGAGACTAAGGAAGCCATTACATTGAACTCCAAGGCTAAATACCGTAGCTAGATACACTAACAAATATGGTAGTGGCTGACACTCTAAGTGTCAATGACAAAGCAACTAAAGAGGGGTTGATGCGCAATCACTGCATTAACAGCATCATGGCTTGCTGTTTATGCCATCGCATTTCAGTGTCCACATTGTCTGGCCAGTGATTAAAATTTTGGCATTCAATAGCATTGTCCTGTCAAGGGGCACATTTGGTACTGGCATATGACCATCTATCTATTCAATCACCCATTTTTGGATGGCTTTTGTGATGAGTCTAGCCATGTTCGCTTTAGCTCGCTTCTGTGCACCATCTGTAACACTGACAAGTTTGTCGAGTGCATATGGGGAAGTTCTGAGGAAATCGAATTTGAAGAGATGACCATCTTTCATCAATATAGACATGAGTGCAGAGGGGAGCTTGGAGGTGTGAGAGTGGAAGGGGTGAGTTGTTTGAGGATGGGGATGCAGTGGAGGATGATGGGAGTGGGTTGCTCACAGCACAGTCTGTAGTTGCATGTTGGTTTGAGAGACTCGTGTCTGGGTGCAATTGGGCCAAGGAAGACAAGGTGAGGTTGACACTGGGATTGTGTTGAATGACAATACTGCCCGCCAGAGGGTTTCACAAGCACAATGCAGATAACACACTGACCTCCTTCTGACACAATGCTACCTGCACCCAAAACAGGGATAACCATGAGTCACCAATGTCCACTCTCCTGAACTAATCCCTGCTCCCCAGTTCACCACATTCCTCAAGCACCTTCAAGTTGGATATCTCCTACCTATAAAACTCTCACTCACAGTCTCATTTTCAGATGGCTATCATTTGCTGAGTGACAACTGGCAGTAGTTGGTTCATTCATGCAATTGGGGTAGTCATCAACTGTCTTGCTAAGGCCACCAACCTAAAACACCTCTCTACTGAAGGGCAGTGGGGCAGAGGAATGTAGGCATAGTCTTGCACAACAGTGTCCTTACCTCCAAACCCTCTTACTCTTGACACAAACCACAACCTTACCAGCTAGGTCAGGCTTACTGCCAGGCTGTAAAGCTGCCATATGACATGGGCCTAAAACAATCAGTAGCAGGGTTAAGCCCTCAACAATGTTGCAACAGATCACTTGTTCATTTATGCTCTCAATCAACATTTGGTTACAGGAAACCAGATTCAGGCAGGAGACTTATCTTGCAGGTACTCTGAAAGGATCACCTGTTAAATCAACTGCACTGGGCAGCTGGAGTTCAATGTAAGAGACTGAAGAAGTCACTACATCGAACTCCAAGGCTAAATACAGTAGGTAGATACACTAACAAATACTGTAGTGGCTGAAACTCTAAGTAAGTATGACAAAGCACATAAAGAGGGATTGTCAATATGCGCAATCACTGCATCTAACATCACCATAACTATTGACAAGGCAAACATTAAGGCAGGTATTGCATTTGCTGGCACAAATGTCCACTGGGTAGGTATTAGAAGAACATGCTAATGTTTCTGTTTACTGCCAGAGTTATTGCCAAGTTTGACTTGCATCACTCATGTGGCCCAATGTGTTCCATGTCAGACTATACTCAATACCTAGGTATCCTCATACATTTATCTGTACTTCGCTTCCTATCCTTTAGCTATGTACCTGCACTGGCTCAACCTGAGTGCTTATTCATTTCACTTCATGTTATCATGTTTATGTTTACTCATTCTTCCTTTGTCATCGCCTGCTGCCTTCACATCATACAATTCCCTCTTTTGACCACTTGTGCTATGTCTGCTCTTCTTGGTCACCTGTTCTCCTGTTGGTCCATGCACCCTCCCTTACATATAAATAGCTCATCGAGTTACTCCTGTACACTAGTCTTGATCTCTGCAATCTAGCTGAGTATACTTGACTCCCCCTGGACTTCATTGAAGTCGTCCTCGACCCTTGGTCCCAAGAGTATAGATTCTCGACCAGATAATTTAGGAAACTTCCTGAGTTCAACTTCATCCTCTCTGGTAGCAACTCCACTGACCAGATCACTCTTTGAACTCTACAGCATGCCACATATCAAGTAGTGGTTGTTCGAGTTATCACAGCCACTTGCTACTTAGCGCTTTTTGTGGCTATGTTAGGTCCTACCCAGAACTACCATCACAGTCACCTGTTTTTCTGTTGGTCCATGCACACTCCCTTATGTATAAATAGCTCGTTGAGTTACTCCTGTACACTAGTCTTGTTCTCCACAATCTAGCTGAGTATACTCGACTCCTCCTTGGACTTCCTAGAAGTCACCCTTGCCCCTTGGTCCCCATCAGGAAAACTGAGGAGTGCAGATATAGCTAGATAAACCTGGTAAAATTATATCAACTTGATGTATGATGCTCTCAACTGAGTCAACTCTTGCCCAACATTATCAACAGTTATCTTTATAATATCAGTAAGCAATAAAAGACATAGTTTGATCAGACAAGGCCAGTGAAATGATGCAAGATATTAGCTGTATCTTATGGACACCAGGATGATTTCAAGTTGAACAGGCAATTTCTGCATTGGGAGACATGGGATCAGTTGATTACATTTGCCCACAATGTTGAACCCAAGGTCTACCTGACTCAGATTGTACTTTCAAGTTTGTCTCAACAGTAATACCTACTTTTACCACATGATAACCATGACATTCAATTATAGACAAATACAACTTGGGAAGTAACATTGTGGAAACCATCTTTACTATTTGTCCTTGCCCAAGGTACTACTAGTAAGATCTCAGGCTAAGTGCAGACAAATCCAACTTGAACTGGAAGCTTGATGACAGGGACTGCCTATACACACATCCTCAGTTGCAAACAATATATGATTGTGTCAATTCTCATCTTGAGAAGCATAGCAAAGGTACCACTGAAATCAGCTGGTCTGGGTCCATCACTGCTAATGTCAAATACCTTTCTCCCTTCCAAGTCCACAATATCTACAAAATCAAAATTTGCTTCATTACTGGCACCACTGTGCCCTGCCCCATTATCATCTAAATCCTAGCACTGGCTCTTGCCACCAGCCATGATAGGCAAATCAGATGTAAATGGCCCAACATCATTTATTCTCTGTTGCCTAGCTGAAAACCAAGTTTACATCATTCATCTTCCATGCCTCATACTCTTGTCATCACTATGAGACCAATATGAACTCAGATTCTGCAATGCAGATAGATCTTTTCTGTCATAGGGGAGCATGCCATTGAAGGAGTGTTATGATACAAATATAGGTGAGTGTCACACTTGATAGTGGTCTATTGAAAGACTTGATACAATCTGTGTGAGCACCTGTGGAGACATTGGCAAAACCACCATGAAGCAGTGGGCAGGCAATGAAGCACAACAACCATCCTACTGATTACCCCTGCCATTCCCACTCTGATTTCCATCAAGACTATCCTTCTCTAGATGACCATCTCTCTTGTCATTTCTGCTGGCATACCACCTGTGCCTCCCACCCAACAACATTCCTCAGGCTGTTGTAGCTTATCTTTTGTATTGTGTGGCTGCTCCAGACAAGCCCCAGCATTGTGGCAGGTCAATGGCATTGCAATACCCAGTCTCCCTTATCTTGTTACCATCGTACAACTTGTAAGTCTTGAAAAACCTCATGGGAACCCGCTTCTCATACAATAGATTGAGTCTAGTTGTTGTGAGCAAGAAATACAGATACAAGGCAACACACGCACTCATTGATGGTTTACCCTTTGGTTTCAGGGATATAAAAGCAGGCCCAGATAGTCCCTAAACACACAAGGCCACCAAAGACAAAGCCAATGTATTCTCCAAGATTCGCTCCATCGGGGTTCATGCTGTCACACTACACTGAGTTCAACATGTGAGCATCTCGCACATGTAAAATGAGCACACGCACAGATAGGGAATGATGATGTTGACAAGTATACCCAAGAGCAAGTTTGCACAGATGCCAATCATGGTCACAACCATCCTTGAATGAAGCTTCACAGATGAGGTCTCTAAAAAAATGATGAATGCCAGAGGATCACTGTTCCACAGGGTGAGCTACATATTGAAAGGGCCTGGGTGAGTAAGCAACTCACATGCTTGCTTTGATAAACAAAGTTGTAGATGATAGTCTATGATAGAAACATCAGCCTATCCATGACAAGATCCCACAGGAAGTAGCCAACATAAGATGGCTCACCTGCAACTTTAATTCTGAGTCGCACTTCTAATCCAGAGGAAACTGATTTTCTTCACGTTCTGGACTGTTCCTTCAGCTCAGCAGCCTGCTTGGTGATTGCAGTCTGGGCACATTCCTCTACAGAGAGCAAATGTGGGCTGTGAAGGGCCTGTTCATGACTGCCAATGAGTTTCATAAATGTGCAAATCAAGGCAATCTAGAAAACTTATACTTCATGTTAGTAGCATCAATTCTTGTTCCTGAATAGGATCTTGCTGTGATTAAACATTGAGTTGCGCAAACAGGAATAAAGACCATGGTCAACATAACAGACCTACACAGAAAATTCAAGAGTGGATGTCTGCATGAACTGCGTTAGCATATCTCTCCTTGTAGAGAAAGGAAATGTCACAAACCTCATTCAATCCACCTTCTATCGCTCAATGTACACACATTACCGACAGCATCGCAAAGTGCCTGTGTCACATCCTAAATATCAGAGAAGTGAATCATCAAGCATGTGGTGGCATGCATGTACATACAATATGCGATGCCACCCAATTAACTGGCAGAACATGTGACCATTTAGCTATCTGTCCCAGCATCTGAAAAAAACTAGGTAATGGTTCAAAACTGATAGAGAACATATGCACCAATTAATCCAATGTAGATTAGGACAAATGTGGACAGGAAAAATGAAGGCATTGGACCAGAGTCAGACCACAAAAGCCACATGGATACAGAACTCATTGTTGACTAGCTCATTGGAAGAACAGAGGCTGCCAGCTGGCGGTAAACCTGGCAAGGGGATTAAAACTTCCCAAGATTTGGTGGTGTTACATGGTTAACTTGAAGTCATCACTTAAACTGTGCATGTAAGGAAGCAAGGACAGTGCATGCTGATCTCAGGCTCACCCCAGTCGTGTCACAGTTGTTCTCATACTTCCAAAGACCATCCACACACTCTAGTTGCCAGTGAGAATGTAGGGTAAATATCTTCTCAAACAGCGCTGATGACTCAGATGGATGGTGGTGCTTGCCAAATGCTGTGTGATACATGTGAGGATAACTCACTGGGATACGAGTCGGCAACAGAGTACTCACCATCATTTCCCACAAGTGTGACTCACAATGGTTGAGTTTCTAACTTGTGCTTCAAGTTAAAATGCATAGTCACAGCAGTGTGATGGTGGTGGTAAGTAAGCAAGCTTACAGAGCCCAGGTTAGAAATTGGTCTATAAGTACTCATCTATATCCATCAGATCTAATCCTGCATCCAACTTTCTAACACCTCGTCCTCATTGCCTGAGCTGGAGATCTCCAAAGTATCATGACCATCTACAAAACCAAACATGTCGTCTTCATGCATAGGAACAAAGCATAGCATATCTAACTTATAGACATCTTGCTCTTGATGGCTCTCAATAACTTTAAACCAGCAAACCCAAAGGAACTTGAGGCAGCGAGGTTGGTAATCTGTTAGCCCAGGACCATTGTAGATAACATTAGTGTGAAAAATACCAAGGACCCTTGTGTAGCAGAACAGATGGTCATTGAGACAGGATGAGTCAGCAAGGAGCATAATGTTGTGATGCTCTGTATTCGGCTTGATGGAATCCTGTGCTCTGTGAATGTCATAAGCAGTATAGTTGATCCACATCAAATGATGTCAATAGATCTGATTGCTCTTAAATAAAACCTGAGTGTGCAAGATACTCTCCTGCAAGTCTTCTTGCTCAAAGCATCTACATCCATGGGTGTGCTAGCAATGACAATTCCATGCTAGGTACATGTAGCTCCCTGATTCAAGGAAGGAGGTGTTTTCTCAGTTTCAGTATGAAATCCTATAGCCAGGGTTTAAATTTGATACCAGAGTATAGAAGGGAGTGAACAAACCTTCACTGCTGGGTCCTCTGAGTAGCATTGGGTAAATGCTCCAAGGTCTTCAGGGTAGTTGTGCAACTTCCTGATGATGTGGTGCTCCTTGGGTGCCTTCCACAGTGTTTCGTATGGGACATTGGACTTGGACAAGAATATGTGGGCATGGATTTGGCGGATGTGTGCTTGGCACCATTCAATTTGAGCTAGCTGTTGTGTGTACACCTTTTGGCTTGTCCATGTAATCTCAACTTCCTAACACAATGCTTGAGCTCTTCCTATGCTCAGTTAGATTAGAGACATAAGCACCAATGCAAGAAGTGACTTGGTACTAGCTGGGTTGAGTATGAGTCTGGTGCCATATCATCAGATTGTCGCTGTGTAATCACCAAGTGCATGCAACTTGTATGTCTGAAGATTGAAAGTTTTCATGTAGTGTGTATATGTGGATGGCATATTTTCTTTAGGTTGGCTGGCTAAAGTCTTGGCTCGAATCTTACATTGGTAACGTCCCTCAGCCTCTCACTTGAGTTCCTTAGCGGAAAAAAAGGAGCAAGTATTTGATTGAAAGAAGTGAAGCTGAGGCCCAAGAGCAGTCATCACATTGTCCATGATTTGAAGGGTTTCATTGGTATGTATCCAGAGTCTCACCAGACTGTGCCAAGTGGCAAGCTGGAAAAGAAGTGTGAGCATGTCAGAGTTATGTGGCTCAGGTAAAAGCCCGTTGAAAACAGGAATGGCACACTGAGATTTTTGGGTACAGATAAGTGAGAGAGGAATGATGCCAAACCTGCAGGAGATCTTCAAAGTCTCTTGCTACCATCTTCTTCATCTCCAAAGAGTTCTGAGAAAAATGCTGAATGGTGTCATGGCCAAAGCTGGACACTTGACGATAGCTACAGCTCACAGTAAGAAAGAGATAGATTGGTTAAGTGAGTGAGCTTATTGCCAGTCAAGCTCACCAAGCATCTTCAGGCTGTCAAGAATTTGAAGATGAGTGAAAATCACCTTCCAGACTCCAAGCTCAAACTCATGGAGTAGATTGACAACCAAGATGCAGAAAAGGTCAAACTCGTCATGTGAAGCTTCTGACAGAAGGCATTCTGCAAAATTGTGGAGTATCATGATTGTGTCTGAACTGGACAAGGAATTACATACCAATGTGGGGCCCAGTGATTCCTCTTTGAGGAGAGCTTCAACCTGGGTGTTGTCAACTGCATAATTTTGCTCATAGATCAGCTTTTAGGCAGCTTGAACTTTCTCCTGTCTTTCTTGGGTATTTGTCCAGATGAGGGCTGTTTGCTGGCAAATATCACTGCTCAGGCCCAAATTTTTTGCCTGCAAGAGTGGGATCAAGTAATGAGGACAAGGATATTGTCCAAGATTCTAGTTGGATGCTATCAAGATCCTTTTCAAAAAAAAAATGAGTGAGGTACATTCAGATTAAGCCTTTACAAGTACTTCTCTGGGTAGTCGGTGGAGTATGTAAAAATCCAGGGATAGAAACATCAAGTGACCCCATCACAGCACTTGATGACAATCCCATGCTGATATGCATGCAAGAACTCATCATCAAGTAGTACTTTCCACTGTTCATGAAAGGCTTCTCTATTACAATGGGTAAAAAATGAGTCACTTGACATCTTTCCCCCAAAATACTTGATAACAAAGTCCTTAAAGTTGTCCAGTAGCTTCATAAAGACTATTAGGGTGTAATTACAGAAGGAGGTGAATATGCACTGTTTGAAAATATGCAGTGTGGCAACAGAGGTTACAGGAGGGTTGAGACTGTCAGTACTTTGAGTCATTACCGAAGTAAAGATACAACGGCCAGAGTTTTGCATGCCCAAACAATGTGAGGTGAGTGGAATCAGACCACAGCATTATGCCCGCAACAACCTGGGAAAGGTCACATCTGGGTTCAGGAGGCAACCCTTGCAGCTGATGGTGCACTTCAATAAATGCCTCGGATGTGTAAAGCTCTGTATACTTTTGTGTCATGATCTTTGTGTGGTGGATGCCAATGAAGTTTGTAGGGTTCATAATGGAACTGAGACAAGTATGATGCATCTGAAAGCCTTTCGCAGATGATTGATGTCAGCGAGTGGTGGTAAAAGTCATGAATATGGAAGATTTTGGGCCTGGGTTTCCTAGAACAACTATGGAGAGGGACGGATACTGGTATTGTTGTGCATCTCCATCCATCATCTTCATCCAACCAATCAGCTAAATTGGATTGGTCATCAAAGTGATTTTGGCCCAACGTCTTGTCTACAGCCTGTCAATTTGTCTTCATGATCTCCTCTGGACAGAAATATTTACTGTCAACAATATTGAGAAGTTCTCAGAAACTCTTCTTGGACTTCTGGGCCCCTTCATTCCAATACCATTCTCCTAAACGTATTGAGTTCCTGTTTGGATACGGATAGAAGAGATTTTCTGACATGCTGGGATGCTGTTTTTCTTGCGCATTTTCATCTACACACTCGTTGGCGACTGAAAATGGATTGTCAGGATCATGGGATGGGATTGACTCAGTATGGTAGACTCAGTATAAACTAAATTTGTTCTTCTGTGTTTTGAACATGCAGCGAATCAATAATGGAATTGAGTTAACCATCTTCTCTATTACAGAGATCAAGGGACTGGAACTGGATGAAGGTGCATGCACATAAACGGAAGCTGCAACAGGTGCAGGCATAGACATTTGTTGAATGGTACTGGTAGTACTTGGGGGCAAGGGCATCAAAGGCTCTGGTAATGTGTTTTTGAAATGGAGGGATAAGTGTTGGTTGAGCCGACGAGGGTGACATTGTGCAAAAGACATTTCATTGTCAACTTCAGTGCCCCCAGTTAGAGACTGCAGCAGGTCTTGTGCAATATACATACCAGAACTGATCAGTACTTAGTCGCTATGAGACCTCGAATGAAAAAGAACCTGAAGTAAGCTGGGATCAGCATCTGCTCTGTTCATGCTCAAGTTAGGTGAAAGCCCAGTATCTGGATCCTCCACCACCTGAGAATTAGCTCTGGAAGTTTCTTGGATGTGAGCCTTTTTTTGCTGGTAAATTTGTTTGGCCTTCATTAGCACACTTGACAGGTGCTTTTTCCCTTCTGATAATTTTTTTCATGCCTCTTAAAGGTGCCTGGGTTACTGAAGGAGCAACCACAAACACAGACCTGTTACAATAGTTCCAGGTAGAACCTAGCGTAGCCGCAAAAGCGCCAAGTACCAAGTGGCTGCAATAATTCAAACAACCACCACTTGATACGTGGTGCGCTGAAGAGTCAAACGAGGGTTTCTGGTCAGTGGATTGCCACCAGAGAGACAAGTGAAAACTCAGGCATTGCTGAGAGTTGTCCGGTTGGGAATCTATACCTGAGGGACGGTCAAGGGTCGAGGGTTGACTACGATGAGTCCGAGTGTTCAAGTGCAGACTTAGAGTAGTCTGGTCGAGTGGTCACAGGCACAGGGGTGAGTGGAGCAGAGATACTCAGCTAGATTGTGGGTACTACAGAAGTACAGTGGTACAGAGGGAGTATTGCTGCGAGTTATATACATTTGATATAAAGGGTGTTCCAACAAAGGGAAGAATCAAGTAAAGGGAACAAAGGTGAAGTGGAGACACTTCGTAAGAAGAGGGAGTCGTATGATGATGACCAATCAAGAAACAAAGATAGCTACCATGCTATGGAGTGATATGATCTCCGCAAGTACGGGGAGTGGGTCATAGAGCGGAAGAGCTAGGTAAGAGTCCATTGGGGAAATGGAGTTGACAAGGCAAAAGAGGAAAGTTGTAACAAGACCTGGAGCAAGGGCCCATTTGACATCCTATGAAAGTGTGTAAGTTGAGTAACCAATGCCAGTACAAATGCAGATGTGATACTTACCCTCTGAGTCACCAAGCTTCAAGCATGTCGGAACAGCAGGATGACCGTTGCAGTGATGGTGTGGTCAGAGGAGGGGCTTGACATGACCTGGAAGAGACTGGCATAAGGTGAGGTTCTGTGTCCAAGAAGTACCTTAACTTGGCAAAGGCTCAAGCTGTGGGACATGAATCATAATACACCTCCTAAGACTATAGATTGTGTGGTTGATTGTTGGATCTTGAGTCTCAGCAGCACACATCAGTGGGATTAATGAATACAAAAAGACAAAAAGACAACATAATGTTACAAGCTACTACCACTAGTAGCGCATTCTGGGTGGCAACGAAATGGGGGACTTCGAATACTCTTGGTTGCAAAGAAAAAGAAGGATCTAAAAGAACAGGTGTCCTGATGTGGAGGACCAGACAGTATAGTTTAAATCAAAAAAGGGGGTTGTCCATCAAAAAGTATAACAATTTTGGGACACAGTGAGTTCATGATTGCTTTGTCCTTTCAAATAAATGTTTTAATATGGCACACGAAAGATGGAAAACATTCTTACCAACAGTCTACACATCCAACAGATCAAAGTGAACTTTGGAAACCACATCAAAATATCTCCCAGTGGCTGTGGTAGGGCTGTCTGTGATGTAGTTGACATCATAAATCTCTTTGATATGGGATGCACCATATGTTTCAACAAGCACCACTTTACATTCTTCACAGGCTACTACTGCTACAGCTAGTGAGAGCACCACTCTCTTCTTCATAGTGAGAGTGTCAACATATTCCACAAGCACATCACTTGCAGACTTCTGCTGTGCCAAATTTGCAGGTCCCACCTGCATTCTCTGTCAGTATTGGACATTTTACCAGGAAGTATGCAGACTATCTGATGAGATCACTTCATTGAGTGAGATATGTATGCTGCAACCCAACAGGCATAGGCATCTTGCCCATCTTTGTCATCCTTAGAGGGTTCATGTGAAGACTTGGCGATGCAGGGGGTGGCTTCCATGATTTTCAAAGTGGAACTGCCAGGGATGGGTCAGTATGCCATAGCCATCTTCTTGCCTATGGAAGTGTAGGGGAGAGAAGAGTTATGTGGCTTGGACTGTTGGCAGTTCTCCATGTGAGATGAAGTTGAGGGCTGTACCTTGAACCTGCATCATCATGACCTTTGAAGTGTAGAGAGGAAAGGGTACAACTTGATATGTACAGGTGAATATCCTATGTAAGGCCCTCGGGTAGTTCTTGACTAGCTTGACTCACTGATGCAATGTAGCCGTGGAACCTGTTACATGGTCTTACACTGTTACATAGCACACAAGATGCAGAACTCAGCAACTATTCAAGAAACGCAAGATCTTTTTGATTGGCCAACATTGAAACATTTGTGTTATGCCAGTCAATCACCCCAAAATACTTACATGGGTCATCATTTAACAAATTCTGTGCCTGGGAATTGTAAATTTGTTGAACTTCCAACTCGGAACACCAGGCAGTCTGAAAATTATTACAATGCTTGGGCAGAGTACAGATCCAGTGCTTATCATACTTACTGCATGCACATGCACTTGGAAATGATCCAAAGAGCACTGAGGCACTGAGGCTTGAGCTATCCACATGTTCAGTAAGTTGCAACAACAGTACCAGGTCAATCGCAGGCCTACTTGAGGAGGAGAGGCAGTGAATAAATCTATTAAAGAATGCCTCCAGCTTGAAGGGGAGAGAGAAGTCAAGCAGAGCTGAAAAGATGAGCACCTGAGCAGCAGCAAAAATATGTTGAAGCACAGAATAACGCTAGAAGGCCTAAGACACGAGGCAATCAAAGACATCATCAAAACAAACATGTCAAGGTTGAGGACCAAACACATCAATGTGCATTAGAGAAATAAATGCATTGCATATGATGGCAATCAGTGAGGAATCGACAGCAGTGAGTGTCACTCAATGACTCAAAACAAGTCAATACAAGAAACTAAAGCAACTGGTTCAAGTTAGCCAAAAAGTGTGAGATCTTAGGATTTGAAATTTTACCCCATTTGGGTCATTTGGGTCAGAGTGCTCCAAGTCATATGTTTGAGACATTCACTCCCCCAAGTTTCAAGTCCCATGGCCATCTGCATCAGTTCAATAGATACATACTAGTATTTTGTGTAACACCTGTCTGTCTGTCTGTCTATGTCTGTCTGTCTACCCAGATCTACACTTACTTTTTTTTGGACGAGTGATTCTATTATGTAGTGACTGAACTAGCCTAGTCCTACATAATATGCTAAGGCAGGTATGCAATTACCTGGTCTGAGGGAAAATGCTCTTATGCATGCCACTCTGTATGCTATTCTGTGACCCCAGTAGTGTCAGGGGGCCGGCACAGTTTGATACCCACTAAAACCTCAAGGTTTGTTACCTAGTTTGGTTGGTCCGTGTTCACTATGTTGTTCCAGGTGTATTTTACTTTGTTGGTGAATGTGCTGTTTCATTTGGATTTCACCAGCTATCTTTCAATGTTGAGTCAGTTCTGCATCTTGTGTATCCATTACGATCTAATGGTGTGTGGGGGGGAGTTGGGCCCCTCCTATGGTTTGTGCACATCTCATTGACCAAATCAAGTGTGCTGATTCCAAAATGAGGATTTGTTTGAGGCAGGTTCGACCTCTTTTGGCTTGGGACTGTTCAGTTGGCTTGTCTGAGTGTAGGTTTTGTTTGTGCAGTGTGGAGATACTCCCACATCCTAGGACATGGCCCATGGAGGTGGGGAATTGTGTTAGGTCTGTCATGGGCCACAGGTGTTTCATTAAATTCCAAATTTGTTGGTGGATTTGGGCATCACACTTGAAGAGGATATGTTTAAGTGATTCTATTTGGTGGTTGCAGTGGACACAGTATATGTGGTGTTCATAGTTGGGGATCTGTTCCCAGAACTCACCAATGCACAGGGAACCCAGATCTACATTTATGTCCATCCATTCATGTCCATCCATTCATCTAAATCTGTGTCTGTCTGTTTATCTACATTCATC
Organism: Chiua virens; assembly: GCA_019787685.1. Classification (NCBI taxonomy): domain Eukaryota; kingdom Fungi; phylum Basidiomycota; class Agaricomycetes; order Boletales; family Boletaceae; genus Chiua; species Chiua virens. The sequence goes on from JAHNUO010000033.1 coordinate 102,913, forward strand.
TGTCCTGCAGCCTCTGCATCTGTCTGTCTATTTGTCTCCCTGTTCGTCCATCCATCCATCTATGTCTGTCTGAGTCTGTCCTACAGCCTTTTCCTCGGGAATCAGCACTGGCAGCAGGTTGATCACGCACATGGTGTATGGTGGCGAGTGTGCTCAGGCAGTTGCACATGAGTTCACTCAATGGATAGTTGGATGGTGGTCAAGGTGGTCAATTTGAAGGTACTGTAGACTTTGGACAATTGATTGAGCAGATGTTTGGTTTGGTCATGATAGTCAGATTATCTAATACTGTGCACTAGTACTGCTTCTGACAAATGACCCAAACGACCGGGATGACTTGAAGGGGCAAAATCCTGGGTAGGTGACTGGGATGTGTCATGGCCATTTCATGTCAATGTAAAGGTGGGAATGGCACCTAAATAGACTTAATGAAGTGAGTATGAAGTGGCGAATTGACTGGTTGCAAGACAAATGTACCAGAGTAAATTTGAGGTTAAAGGGGAGGTCAAGGCCAATGGGGTGACTGGGATGTGTTGTGGCCATTTTGGGTCGATGCAAATGTGGGAATAGGACCTAAATAGACTCAATGAAGTGTGTACAAAGCAATGAACCCATTGGCAATGAAACAGACATACCAAATTGAATTTAAGGTGGAAAGGGAAGGTCAAGGCAAGTAAGGTAACCAGGCTGCATTGGGGCCATTTTGGGTTGATGTAAAAGCAGGAACAGCACCTAAATATACTCAATGGAGTGAATATGAAGCAACAAATCTATCAGGGATGAAACAGACATACCAGAGAGAATTTAAGTAATACCACTGATCTGAGAGGCTTGAGCAGCATATACCAAATATGGACATCAATCAGAGGGTGACATCTGAGTTTGAATGAAAAAGGAAAAAGCATGTGGCTAACGGCGAACTTAGGGAGATAAGCGAAATAAGTGAACATAGCTGAAATACATGAAAAGAGCGAGATAACTGAAAAGAGTGAAATAACCGAAAAGAGCAAAATACGTGTCAGGTAACACTCTCTCACACACCGTTCTCCAATAACTTTTTAGATTTGGCAGGTTCAAGTGGAGTCCCAATGTGATTTGAGTGATCAGTGACTATTTTGATGTTCACTCACAGTAGTCGGAAAGTTCAATTCTGCAACTCCAAGCCAAGGCCCATTGATTTGGGGAGCATATAGCACTCATGATGCAGACTCTTCATTGATTATCACTCAACAGTGAGTGGATTTTATGACTGGCTAACACTCATTTAGACCCATTATCCGATCTATGGTAACTATTGATTGGTTATTGATAAGTACATGAGCCACACATTCACCTTAATGCAGACAAATTGTTCTTTGTATGTGTTTAGAAGGTGCAGGACAGCCCCAGGACTTGAAAGCTACATCATAATGCAAACCTCATGCTAATCACACAAATCTAATTTTTGGACACAGCTGCTCTTTCTCTCTCATGAATCCATCCAAGCTTGACTTGTCTGCTGTGAATCTCAAGGGTAACTTCAACTTGGTCACATTTCTTGGTCTCAAAGATAATAGGTCTTCAAGCTGTGTTATTGTTCTCTCATCATACTCGGACAGTTCCAGGCATGATCCCCATGTCAACCAATGCTCAACAACTGCCTTTGACAGGCATCGGGTCTGGTGAGATAATCCAGCCACTTCTCCAGAGCAATTTACTCCAACCACTCACTCTGCCATTCAGTGGCAGCCTTCATCAACTGATCATGCAGTGAATTTTGCTCAAGAGCTTACAGATAGAGTATTCAAATGGTTCTTAATTCGTATTGACTCTACATCCATATATATGTATTTTCTCTGTGCTGAAAACTGTGCACCTGGCAAAGGGACTGGGTCTCTGATCACTGCCTCAATCAAGCAAGCTATCCAGATGGTTCACCAACTGCAATCCAACCCCCAAGTGTGGAACCCGGAGAGAGGTATGTGTACTGTTATCTGTGTTGCTGATTGGAATGCATAGTAACTGACCTAGTATCAATCACAGTCAGAGGAAAACTCTGTACCACTGACCTGAAGGATCATGATTTTCGTGCCACGCTCAGGGCAGTGTTGTGATATACTTGCATCAGCTTAAGTGGCTAATCACAAACAGATTGTCCTCAGCAGAGACATTCTTTTCCAAACAGCATATAATGCCACTTGCAAGTTGCTAGCACCATCTGGTCAGCAGCTCGCACAATTCATATATCCTCGCAGTGTTCTTTTACAGTGACTCCAAAAACCGTTCCAATAACTAACCCCAAACCGGGGTGTGAAGCGCCCCGCAATCACCCATGGGAATCATACCTCACTTTGGTGAGACCAAACAAAGTACAAATGCTTGGCTACAAATTGGTCCCTTGGTCATGTGATTTGACTCATGGGCTGTGGAGATATGCCTATTTTAAATCAGGATTACCATTGGAACAGTTTTTGGACTTTTAATATGAGATATAGGATCTCAATATTGTAAGAGGTTATTTGCTGTTGTTTGGTGCTACAAACAAAGATATACATGTAACCATGTCATCTGAGTTTTAAAACATTCACACGCCTCTTTACTCTTTACCACTATCATCATGCGATCTCTCTCTACTACTCAAAAGAATACCATTCTCGCTCAGCTTGATTCTGGTCATTCCATTTGCTCCATTGCATCTAGCACTGGTGTGGGCCTTGCTACCATTTCTAGACTTCGTTCCAAGGAGTGTTCTGACCTCCAAAAGTCTGTTGGGGGTCGTCCACCCAAGCTTTCCCCTACCAATATTCACCATGCTGTCCAGGTGACCAAAGCACTCTCCAATGTCATTAACCAGCCTCTCCATCCTAACACCATTTGTCACCACCTGAAAAAATCTGGGTTGAAGGCTGTAGTCAAGTCCAAACGTCCTTTACTTTCTGCTAAACATCGCAAGGCTCGCTTGGACTTTGCTATTGCTCACAAGGATTGGACTATAGAGGACTGGAAGAGGGTCATATGGTCTGATGAGACCAAAATCAATCGCCTAGGGTCAGATGGGCGCAAGTGGGTATGGAAAAAGCCAGGTGAGGGCCTCAGTGACAGGCTAGTACAAGGAACTGTGAAATTTGGAGGAGAATCTGTGATGGTATGGGGGTGTATGACTTGGCAAGGAGTTGGCTATGCTGCTAAAATTGATGGTAGGATAGATGGGGACCTTTACCTTCAGATTTTGAAGGATGATCTGCTGAATACTCTGCAGTATTATGGTCTTGATCCACCTGACATCATCTTTCAGCAAGACAATGACCCCAAGCACACCTGTAGAAAGGTAAAGGAGTGGTTGGAAGAGCAGGATTTTGAGACCATGGTGTGGCCTGCACAGTCCCCTGACCTCAATCCCATTGAACATCTCTGGAGTTACCTCAAGAGAAGGCTGGCAGAGTATGAACACCCCCCTAATGGAATTTTGGAGTTATGGGAGAGGATTCAGGAGGTATAGGAGGGAATACCAGTTGAGGAGTGTCAGAAGTTGATTGAAAGCATGCCAAGGAGGGTACAGGCTGTGGTTAAGGCCAAAGGAGGATACACCAAGTACTGATATATACCAAATACCCTCTCAGTATCAAAAGTCCAAAAACTGTTCCAATGGTAATCCTGATTTAAAATAGGCATATCTCCACAGCCCATGAGTCAAATCACATGACCAAGGGACCAATTTGTAGCCAAGCATTTGTACTTTGTTTGGTCTCACCAAAGTGAGGTATGATTCCCACGGGTGATTGCGGGGCGCTTCACGCCCCAGTTTGGGGTTAGTTATTGGAACGGTTTTTGGAGTCACTGTACAAGGTCTTGACAATGTTGACATTGCTTCAAGCTGGGTGGCACAGGATCAATGTCTTATATGAGACAACAAGCAGGGCTTTGCATTCTTTCATCTGAATGCACCTGATACTCATGAATATGTTGGGGTAAGTGGTTTTGATTTAAAAGGGAAAATTTTGGTGTTTCTGAATGTGATTGAAGATTGTCTGGTTTGGTCATCTGGAAATTTGTGAATTCCTCCACCATTTCTTCTGTGAGTCTCATTCCATTGGATTTATTGATGTCTACTAACTCATGCAGAATGATCTTGGCTGAGATGAATGGGTGGATATTTCACATGCGACTGACCCAATGCTTGTGTTTGGTCTTGCCTGGGTAGGTAGCATTTCATTACTTAATTGTCGCTTGATTCAAAGTATCACTTACAGATTGCGGTGGTGGTGGATGCCGATGTTCTGAGAAACAAACAACTCACAAATTGCTTGGTCACAAAATGATGCTGACAGGCCAGGCTATCTGAATATTGTTGTACTTTGATAGTAGCACTGGCACTTCATCTAACAATGTATGGCTTTCTCATATATGAATGTTCCTCACTGCAGCTTAGGGATCTCCAGGCTATTAGTAGGACCTATCCAAGTCATTCACACTGAGCATTCAGGCTCTTGCTCCTTCAATCACTAATTTCAGCAGCAAGGTTGCTGTCTCAGTTCATGTCCTTTGGCTTTGCTGGATGGCCTTCACAGAGGCTTACATTTAGATGGTTTGGTATAACATCATGTTGTTTTTTGGTACAATACTGATGTGAAAACTCTAGGATTGTGTTTCTCTTTGTTCTTCCATGTCCTGCTTTCTGCCTCAACCTCAAGGCACTGGGACATTGTGACCCTCTGATATTAATCAACGTCACCTACAATGCACCTATGTCCTGGCAGCTCAATCATCCCATATTATGCACCATGGTTACAATTCAAGTTATATGTTGCCTTCAACATTACTTCCAACATCCTCAATGCAGCCATGAACCTTCTCAAGCATGCAAGCACTGAAGTGGAGGTTATATGGATATTGATCACCTTGCTCAAACACTGTACAAAAGACAGCATTATCGATTGCAATGCCACTGAACAGGAGTTCTTACTAGATTTTCAAGAGTATGTTTTCTTCTCGATAACATAGAAATCATCACTGGGATCCTTGGTGTGGTTGTGGCCATGCTCAGGCATCTTGGCAGCCTTAGACTTGTGATAGATCACCAACCTTGATCCCATTTTGGAATGCTAACCACCATCTCTAGTGATGTGATTCTGGATAGATCCACATGTTACTCAAAGAATCAGAGAATGGATGTATGCATTTGATGTATGTGGTTTTTTTTTTTTCCTTTTCCTTTGGCATTGATTACCAATCCATATGCAGTTTTTCTGTGCACTGGTTCTGGGTGCACAAGGTGCATTTTCACTATGTTTCATATGTATGCCTTATAGCTTCATTGAGCCATCTCATGGTACCATTCAAAGTCCTTGCTTGCACGATATCCCCTCAGTTGTGTCACAGATTTGTATAACACCTGGAAGAAGAAGAGCCTGTAATGACACAGTAAGCGCTGTTTGCACAAGGCGATTCTCTGTTAGTTTGACTTGTTTGGTAGTATATGATGCATAGAGGAGATTGAAGCTGGCCACCCCTAGAAATGGGCTGACATACCACCGCCAGCAATTGCCATCAATTATTGGGGATTTACTCCAGGTGCCAAGCTCCTCAATGTCATATATGCCATCCACAACAATGAATCAACACACCGATTTGTCTACCACAGTTTGAGTAATCTTAACCCCACCAAAGATATGAACCTGTTCATGTTCTGTGAACTGGATATGTTTGTTAAGGTTACAAAGCCAGGGTAAGGATATCTGTTGTGAGTGCTAGATTACAGACATTGACACAGGTGTAGATTTGAGAGGTCCAAAGCCGAGCAGTTCATTCAAGAGTCGCACAATATCCTGTCATTTACCAGGAGCAGTACTGCTCGGAGAGGTTAGTTGGGAGTATTCAGGCCGTTGGCTGCTTAAGGATTCCCCTTGCTGACTGAGTCCCAAAACAACAATGTCCACTTTGCCTCAGATCACTGCTTGTTAGTGTTACAATAGTTCCAGGTAGGACCTAGCGTAGCTGCAAAAGCACCAAGTACCAAGTGGCTGTGATAACTCAAACAACCACCACTTGATACATGGTGTGCTGAAGAGTCAAACGAGGGTTTCTGGTCAGTGGATTGCTACCAGAGAGATGAGTGAAAACTCAGGCATTGCTGAGAGTTGTCTGGTTGGGAATCTATACCCGAGGGATGGTCAAGGGTCGAGGGTGTTGACTACAGTGAGTCTGCGTTGGGTCAAGGGACGACGAGAGAAGTCCCTGGCCAAGTGGTCACAAGGAAGGGTCCGAGTGGAGCAGTGATACTCAGCTAGATTGCGGAGATCAAGACTGGTATACATGAGTATCACTGTGAGGTATTTATACTATGAAAGTCGCACACAGACCAAGTAACTAAAAGGGGGAGGCCAGAAGAGCGGAAGGCCAAAAGGCCAAAAGAGAAGTGCGTGATAACTAAAAGGAGAATTGTATGATGTGATGGCAGTGGACGATGATGAAGATGAAATGACAAATGCAAAGCCATTGGAAGATGACGAGAATGAAATGAGTAAGTGCGATGCCATCAGATGAGGACGAGAAAGAAATGAGTAAGCACTCAGGTAAAGCCGGTGCGGAGTTACAAAGGTAAAAGGTGAACGAGTACGGATGAACGTATGAAGATACCTAGGTATCGAGTAAAGAGAAGTAGTACAAGTGAAAGAAAGAAAGAAATCATAACATTACCCCCGGAGTATGATCAAAGCACCAAGTGAAGATCATCACTAGAAATCGAACGCATCACGGACAGGACTGCCAGTGATATTGGCATATCCCTCATCGTCGATGGGGTCATCACATGGGGAGACCGAGTGTCGATCAGGAGACGCGGAACATTGTCGCACATGGTGGTGGGCTCATTGAGGTGGGGGTATAGGGAGTACGGAGTGGCCGTTGTGGTGAGACGATGAAGACAAGTTTGTCGAGGAGGACAATGTTGACGGGATAGCGGGATGAGGGGAGCACCTTCTCCAAGTATTTCCGGCAGCCACGAGAGTAAGCCAGTTGGCAAGGGGGATGCGAGCGCATACCCTAGGAGGTTGTCCAGGACAGCAGGATTGGATATGACCTGGGGCCCACGTGAGGCAGATGGGGCATTGGTACATGGGGCAGTTGACATGGACATGGCCGAGTTTTCAGCATTCAAAGCAAGCCTTGTGCCATTGAGGGTGATCATCGGGGAGGGATACCTGACTGGTCCGAAACATCAATTTGGCCTCGGTGTGGTTACAAGCCGCATCTCTTCTTCCATGAAGGGGGTGGAAGAGGCGGATGGGGTGGAAGACAGGTGAGTGGGAGGGGCCATTCGGTGGGAGAGGTCTGCTTGGTAGTAGTGGAGGTCTTCTAGGAACTTGCCCATCTGCATCTGATGGAGGGTGTGTTCAATGTAAGCACGGATGCGGTTGTGGATTTGTCTGGTAACCGCAGAGAGGAGGTGGGAGTGACGATTGAAACAACCTAGAACAAAACTAGACTGTTAAAGTGTAGTGGTTGAGTGAAGAGGGGGTTCAGTCCAGTGAAGAGGCGAAAACTCCAAGAGAACTTTGTTAGAGCTCTCTGGCTTAGATTCATGGGGTTTATATACTACATGGATGTCGGAGTTCTAATCTGAGTATGAACTATGTAGATAAGCATAATGTATCCTATTGGATGATAAGGTGTGAATAGATATGAGTCATGGATAAGAGCATAGCCTTGCACTGCTGGTAATGAGTCAGTAATAAGGGAAATGAATAGATAAGGACATGAGGTGATGGATGCTGTGTTATTGTGGCAGCCAATCAGATATGATCCTTTGGACAGCCTTGACATGAGGCGTTATCTTTAGAATAGATTGAAGGTTGAATCCATTAAGGAAGGAAAAGTTGGTATTGTAACAACGATCACGACCAAGCAGGTTGGATTGGACGAAGGTAAGGTGCTCGCATTGGAGATACGCCAAGTAGAGAGCATTGAGAGGGGAGTTCAAGTCAAGGTGATGTTCGATGGGGAAGGCCATCGCAGGGTCTAGGATGAGTTCGCGCATGCGGTGAAAGTATTCCAGGGTTGAGGAAGAAGAACGGATGGTATGGGAATGGTAGGGAAGGTCTATCGCCTGGAGAGGAGAATGAACGCGACTAGGGTGCTCAGAAGGAACAGGCCATTGAGAAGGAGCTCCCCATCCTGTGGAGGCAACTGCTGAAGTAGCAGGAGAAGGGGGTTGGGTGGACTCCATGAGGAAGGATTCAGTGGAGAGGGTGGAGACATTCAAGACGGGGGTTGCAGGTGGTGGGAGCGGAAGGTGGGGAATGGATGCAGTGGGTGTGAAGACAGGGATGAAGTGGATGATTTCATTCTTGAAGTCAGGGGTCGAGCAAGAGCAGTAGGTCATTATCGCGTTGATGGAGATGGGTGGAGGAGGTCTGAGCAGAGAGCGTGGTGGTTGTGGTTGTGGTTGGGTCGAGAGGGAGCAGACTGAGGGGAAATCCTTTGGATGGGTCTGCTTATAAGCATCTACCGTGTTCTTGGCATTTCCCAAGTTGGACTCGGGTTCCCATGAGTCATCAGAGGCGGAGTACCCTTTCCATCGGATCAGGAACTTGCGGTTACGCAGGTTCCGTGTGTGGCGCAAGATCCGCTCAATTTTGTATTCCTCTTCTCCAGTGATAAGGTCAGGTGGGGATTTCGGGAAGTTCAGGCCGTAGGTTTCTGTTTCATGATAGGGCAATAACAGGGAAGTGTGGAAGACCGGATGGATTTTCCAGGTCTTGGGAAGGTGGATTTGGTAGGTGAGTGGAGAAAGGACTTCCATGATAGTGAAAGGTCCTTCTCGGTGAGATGCGAGTTTTGGGGAGATAAGTTCCCATTTCAGGTTGCGGGCTTCTAGCCATACTTGGTCTCCTTTGGCAAATGGTTTAAATTTGCAGAAGGATCGGGCTTTAATAGCCTGGCGAGCAAGTTCATGGGTGGTGAGGGCTTCGTCGTGGGCAGTGGAGAGGACTTTGAGGTGTTCTTCAACAGCAGGGAGTTTGGTATCCACAATGATAGCGGGTAGGGGACGGGGTTCACATCCCATCATCAAGAAGAACGGCAACTTGCCAGTAACAGAGTGGGGGCGATAGTTGTGTGCGAATTCGGCCATAGGGAGTAAGTCGGCCCATTTCTCCAGATTGTTTTGACAATACATGCGGAGATAAGTCTCAACTTCTTGGTTAACCCGTTCCGTTTCACCATCCGATTGGGGATGATAAGCGGTGGAGAGGGATGGGCGGTATCTGATTAGTTGGGAGAGCTCTTTTGCGAAAGCAGAAGCGAACTGCGGACCACGGTCAGAGATAATCTTGTTGTAGAGGCTGAAATGGGTGTAGACTTTGTGAAAAAAGAGACAGGCGATACCTGCTGAGTCTGCAATTTTCACTGTGGGGCAAAGAATTACCCCCTTTGTAAGGCCGTGGTTGACCACAACCATAGGAGAATCGTAGCCCTCAGCAGAAATGGGAAGATCCGTGATGAGCTCAATGGACACGTTCTGGAAAGGTCTGGAGCAAGCAGAGGGGATCAGAGACAGTGGAGGGGTGGTCAGGTGAGTGTTGACCTTGTGTTGCTGACACGCGGCGCAACCAGTGACATAGGAGTGGACGAAGGATGCGAGCCTGGGCCACCAAAATTCGGCGGCAACGAGCTGGCGAGTTTTCAGGAAGCCGGGATGACCAGCAGAGTGCAAGTCATGGTGTCGAGTGACGATTTGTTGTCAAAGCTCACGATCGGGGGGAACATAGACGCGGCCCTGGTAGGTCAGGACACCAGTGTTGTATTTCCAATCAGAGAGGTGGGCGTGGAACGACAATGGGAGGCCGCCGTCCAGGGCATTGAGGGTATCCAAAACTAAGGGGTTGTTTACCAAGGATTTGGCAATCAAGGATTGTAAGTCCAGGGTTACGAGGTTGACAAAGACGTCATCAGGGAGGAAAGTGACATTCTCATTATCTGAGTCGGAGGAGATATGGTCGGGGCGCCGGGAAAGTGCATCAGGACCATCAAGGATTTTTCCAGGAACATGGGAAAACGTGAGGTCAAAGTTGGCAAGGTCGAGGAGCCAATGGGCCTGTCGGTGGTTCAAGTTTTGGAGCTAATGGAAGTACGTCAGGTTCTTGTGGTCAGAGAAGACGGTGATGGGGTGCATGCTGCCATGAAGGTGGTGGTGCCAAGCTTTGAGGGAATGGATGACCACGAGGAGTTCATGATCATAGATGTCATAGTTTCTCTCAGCAGCGTTGAACGACTGTGAGAGATAGGAACAAGGTTTCCACTCACTGTTTTCATCGGTCTGGAGGAGTACACCACCGGTTGCGTATTTAGAGGCATCCATAGCGATAGCGAAGGGTTGAGATGTGTCGGGAAACTAGAGTATGGGATCTGTGATAAAGGCCTTTTTGAGGCGTTCAAATGCGGTGATCTGGGGGGGTCCCCAAGCCCCAGGGGCATCTTTCTTTGTGAGGTTGATGAGGGGTTGGGTGATAGTCAAGTAGTTGGGGATAAATTGACGGTAGAAATTGGCAAAACCCATGAATGATCTGACATCCTTGAGCTTGGTAGGGGTTGGCCAGTCTGCGATTCCGGCTACTTTAACAGGGTTCATGGTGAGTTTGCCTGGTCAGGCAATCATGCCGAGGTATTCTACTTCGGTAGTGGCGAAGTGGCATTTTTCGAGTTTCAAGTGGAGGTCGAGTTCTTTCATGCAGGCGAGAACACGTTTGGTGCGTTCGGTGTGGGTTGCCTCGTCTTCAGAGAAGATGAGAAGATCGTCCATGTAGATAACAAGCCATCCTTTGGCGATCATGTTGTGGAAGGAGTCGTTCATGAAACGCTGGAACGTCACAGGGGAGTTGGTCAGTCTGAAGAACATGACCATAGGTTCAAAGAGACCGCAATGAGTGATGAACGCGGCTTTCCATTGGTGTCCGTCCTTGATATGAACATTGTTGTAGCCCCATTGGACATTGAACTTGGTGAACAGTTTGGCATCTTTTAGCTTGTCGACGAGGTTGGGGATGAGAGGGAGGGGGTAGGCGTCGCGAATGGTATGTTCATTGACATAGCAGTAATCTTGACAAGGACGGAGTTTGCCATCCTTCTTTTTGACGAAGAAGAAGGGGGATGCTTGAGGAGAGTTCGAGGGGTGGATCTTGCCATTGGCGAGATGTTGTCGATGAAGTTGTCTGGCCTTGCGCTCATCTGGGGATAAGGAGTAGACCTTTCCGACCTTTGGTTGGAACATGTCTTTCAGATGGATCTTGTAGTCGCAAGACCTGGAGGGAGGCATCTAATTGAAGGGTTCCTTTGTGAATACAGATTCGAATTCCGAATACTCCAAAGGGAGGGTGACCTTGGGTTTCTTTGCTGTGGCCACGAGGGCGGTAGCATTGGTGAGCTTCTCAGGTTGAGTGTTCCGGATGAAGGGTTGTCCAGCACACATGACGTGGTTGACGGAGTGTTGCATGGATTGGGTTGTAAAACGGTGCCCAGTTTCGGTGCCAAGGTAGTCATAGAGTTTGCCGTCCCAGACGGGATCAACATCAAGATGGTGGACAGGTCGGATAGGAGGTGGATGAGCAAGTTTGGCAGAGTGTTTGGGTTCGTCAGTGGTGATGGGAGGAAGGTCTGGTTCCAGAGTGGACACAGTGATGGTTTTGGCAACCCAGTCGATGATCGGATTGGTCGCCTTAAGCCAGGGTAATCCAAGAATGATGTTTTCAGAGCCGCAGTGGATAATGTGGAACTTGATTCGTTGGAGTACTCCGCCAAGAGTGATCCAGAGGGTAGTGGTGAATTTGATATCACCGTTTTTGTTTGCGGTAGAGTCGACATTCCTAACTGGGATAGGTTTCGGAAGGCATTCCTTCGGGAATTTGTGTTTCTGGATGAAGTGCCAGTCGATGCAATTAATCCCAGCTCCAGAATCGATGAGAGCACGGGTGTTGACATCTTGAGAGGTAGCAGTAACGTTCAATCTAACGGGAATTTGCTTAGATTGGGACGAAAGCTCAACTACAAGTACATGGGTATGAGAATGGGAAGATACTGGCATCAAATCGGTCTTCCTCCTTAAAAACCTGTGACCGGAGTGGTCACCTTGTTGACACTCATGGCATCCTCGTCATCCTCCTTGACTTCTACTAAGGTGGGGACAGGGTCAGGTTTTGGAGTGGTTTTCCTAACCTTCTTGGAGGAGGATGTGGTGGGGGTTTTAGTCAAGAATGCTGTGCAGGCGGATGTTTGGTGTCCGGGTTTGCGGCAGCGGAAGCAGAGTTTTTGTTTGAAGCATCGCTTTCGCTCAGCTTCAGTGAGTTTTGAAATGTAGATAGTGTTTACGTCCATAGTGTCAGGGTCTTACTCCTTCTTGCAAGGTTGTCATGGAAGATGATGGCAGCGGCAGGTTTCTTGTTTCGGCGAGCGATTTCATTGGCGCATTCCCATTGGGTTTTAAAGTGAATGGCTTGGGTATACCACTTGTCAATTGTGGTAGGAACTGTATTCATTCCTTGGATGTGCCACATGAGGGAAGGTGGGAGGCTAGCCATGAAGAAGTTGATGAGGACGGAGTCAGAGCCAGTAAGTCCGGCGGTGACGACTTTGTTGCGGAAGGAGGACATATACATGGGTATGTCTTCATTCTTGGTGGAACAAGTGGTGGAAAACCAGGCGATGGCGTCGCCCTTGGTGTCATGGTGTTCGAAGTCCTTTCGGAACAAGGATCTAGCAGTGATGGACTTGGCACAGAATGTATCGGCCCAAGTCAGAGCAGACCCCTCGGTCATGAAAGAGAGTGCGAATGCAACTCACTTGTTTTCTGTGTTGTAGACATCTTCGTTAACGAAGAGGTAGGTGGCAACGTTGTTGAGCCAGGGTATGGCACGATTGTAGGAGCCGTTAAAGACTGAGGGTTTGCCGAGGCAAAGTTCAACTGCCTTGTTAGACATGTTGGTTGTTGTGGTGGTGGGTTGTGGTAGTTGTACTGACAGAGTGACGACAGATGGGTTTGGGTTCCGGATAGATGATGGTCCAGGGTTCGGCCTTCGTGGGGTCATAGGGGACGCAAGGGTGGCAAGTGCTGGGAGGTTGAGTGATTGATGAAGATGATCAGCTAGTTGCTGGGTTTCGTCCTCCGAGTCAAGGTGTTCGACGTTGATATCAAAGTCTGCTTCCTGGGGTTCAGAAAGTGGGGTCTAGGGTTCAGGGTTTTCATCGGATAGATCGGACAAAGGAGTGTTAGACGTCTGAAGACTCCAACTGGGGTTTAAGAGTGGACGGGTGGGGGATCGTCCTGCAATGGTGGGCAGCTAGCTGTGTGAAGGCAGGCTGTATTGGTAGTCTTGATCTTATGTTACGATAGTTCCAGGTAGGACCTAGCGTAGCCACAAAAGCGCCAAGTACCAAGTGGCTGCGATAACTCAAACAACCACCACTTGATACGTGGTGCGCTGAAGAGTTGAATGAGGGTTTCTGGTCAGTGGATTGCTACCAGAGAGACAAGTGAAACTCAGGCATTGCTGAGAGTTGTCCGGTTGGGAATCTATACCTGAGGGACGGTCGAGGGTTGAGGGTGTTGACTACAGTGAGTCTGCATTGGGTCAAGGGACGATGAGAGAAGTCCCTGGTCAAGTGGTCACAAGGAAGGGTCTGAGTGGAGCAGTGATACTCAGCTAGATTGCAGAGATCAAGACTGGTGTACATGAGTATTGCTGCGAGGTATTTATACTACGAAAGTCGCGCACGGACCAAGTAACTAAAAGGGGGAGGCCAGAAGAGCGGAAGGGCAAAAGGCCAAAAGGAAAGTGCGCGATAACTAAAAGGAGAATTGTATGATGTGATGGCAGTGGACGATGATGAAGATGAAATGACAAATGCAAAGCCATCGGAAGATGACGAGAATGAAATGAGTAAGCATGATGCCATCAGATGATGACGAGAAAGAAATGAGTACGCACTCAGGTAAAGCTGGTGTGGAGTTACAAAGGTAAAAGGTGAACGAGTACGGATGAACGTACGAAGATACCTAGGTATCGAGTAAAGAGAAGTAGTACAAGTGAAAGAAAGAAAGAAATCATAACAGTTAGCATCCTTGAATACTTTGTCCCACTCTCATCCAATGTGTCTACTTCACCACTAGGGTTCTGCGTGGGTACACCCATGGGTATCAGAGCTCATACCCATACCTATACCTACCAAAAACCCATACCCATGGCATGGGTATGGGTTTTTCTGTGGGTATCAAAAACCGTACCCATGGGTATACCCATGGGTTTAGTAGTACCAAGCCTAAACTATAGACTAAACCTTGTTCTAAACATCCTATCTATACTCATTCTGCTATCTTATGTATACCTTATCCTAACTTAGCTAAACCTCACTCACTCATGGTAAGCCATCATATCACCCTCACCTTGCTATGGACCCACTGTACCCATAGCGTGGGTATGGGTATGAGTATGGGTATCCAAAGTCCAACCCATACCCATACCCACACAGATCCCTATCTGCCACCCTTACTGTTATCCTGTCCCTTGGTTCACTGGGCACCTCCATTCTGGGATGACCATTCAGAACTCACTTGCCAAAAGTGGTCCTGGTGAACAGGCCAACAGATGGCACAGAATGCTCTCATGCAAGTAAACCCTTCCTTCAGATTGTTCTCAAGGATCATATCTAGTGATATACAGAGGATCCACAGTCACAGTCAGTGCTCACTCAAGCTGAGGCAGTCAGTACTGTGCCCTAGGAAGTACGTGGTGATTGAATCCTCTTTCATCCAGTGCACTGAAGAAGAGATGAAGTCTGTTGAAGTGCATGGTATCTTTCACCTGTTTTGACCTTCACCTATCATTCTCGCTGACACAACACATAGGTCCTTGGCAGAGAACAAAAGACAGTCTCCAATAAGGTTACCTATAATCTTGTCAAGTTGATGTGGTTTGTTTTTGATGTCTAGTCTGCCAACTCTTCACTGAACATCATTATAGGGAATAGGTATTCCCACTGCTCACATAGCACTTTTCTGTGCCCCATTGTCACCCAATCCCAATCCCGATCTGTCTGCTTGTGCGAACTCATCCAGATTGCTGTATCTGTGCTCATTGAAGGTAATAAATCCCGGCTGTAGTGCAATACTCAGGGGGATTGAAAGAAAAGAAAAGAGAGTGAAGGAATGTGATTCCATTCAACCCAGGGACAATGCTGAGTTGGTAAATGACAAGAAATGCTTTTTTAAGTAGTCTGAGATGAATCTGGGGCGAATCTGGATTAAAATGGATAGAAAAGCAGACACAGCAGTCTGATCTGGATCGAGAAAATACAAGGAGAGTGAGAGAAAATGTATGTCGACCGAAAACAATGTGAGTCAGATGTGCATGGGCAAAAGCTACTGTATTTTGTCAATACAGTGAATTTTATAGTCCTCGGGAATACCCTCCGACTCATCCTAAGTAAGGATAATAATAAAAAGAAGGTTTTTGTATGGTATAAAGTTTGAGGGGCACCTGAATGTCCCTGCAAGGGCTGCGTGACATGGTCTAGCCAATGCTACATAAGTATGAATAAGGAGCATTAAAAATAAAATAAAAGAGTCTGAGACAAAACAATGTAGGGAATAGGTATTCCCTGTGCTTGCATAGCACTTTTCCACACCCTGTTGTAGAAACCTAATTATAGGTGATATGAAGAAAGGTGGGGCGATAAGTTCGTCCCAAGGGGGGTTGTATTTGAAGGAATGAAGGATTTGGGTTTGTCTAAGAGTCCTAGAGGCTGCTGAATAATCTGGAATGAAAAGCGGTCAATGTAAAAGTATCCTAAGTAAGTGTACAGGATCGATGTAGGCTGAGTATTTAAGAAGGAGTGTCAAACCTTGTAGATAACAAAGGAAATAAAGGTGTTAGGATAGTAATGACCTTAATAAGGCCAAATCGAATAGAACAAGTCAAATCAGATGGAGTGGAATATGTACGATGAAACTGGATTGGATTGCATTGAACTCAGATTGGATTTGGATGGATTTGGATGATCTGTAAACGCTAGGAATGAACCCGGGCTGGCATGAAGTCGATGGTGGATGAGATGGAAGGTAATAGGACATGATGAAGACTGAGGAAAGGGTATCCTACAACTGTAAGGAGTATCTAACTCCTACACCATTGTCACCCAATCCCAATCCCAATCTGTCTGCCTGTGTGAACTCATCCGGATTGCTGTATCCACACTTTTTTTGCCTCAGACTCTTTTATTTTATTTGTAATGCTCCTTATTCATACTTAGCATTGGCTAGACCATGTCATGCAGCCCTTGCAGGGACATTCAGGTGCCCCTCAAACTTTATACTGTATGAAAACCTTCTTTTTATTATTATCCTTACTTAGGACGAGTCTGAGGGTATTCCTGAGGACTATAAAATTCACTGTATTGACAAAATACAGTAGCTTTGCCCATGTGCATCTGTCTCACATCGTTTTTGGTCAATGTACATTTTCTCTTGCTCTCCTCATATTTTCTCAATCCAGATCAGACTGCCATGTCCACTTTTCTATCTGTTTTAATCTGGATTCACCCCGGATTCATCTCGGACTACTTAAAAAACCATTTCTTGTCGTTCACCAACTCAGTGTTGTCCCTGGGTCAAACGGAATCGCATTTTTTCACTCTCTTTTCTTTTCTTTCAATCCCCCTGAGTATTGCACTACAGCCAGGATTTATTACCTTCATCATGTGTCAGATAAGACTTTAATGTCATTTCCAGACACAAGCACAAGACTGATTTCTTCCAGCTGATCCTAAGATAACTCTCGAGAAACTCAAAGCAAAGGGTTACATTCTTGGAGAGGATGCCTGATTGTGAGGAACCTTGTTCTTCGAAACAGTTGCTGGTGTGCCTGGTTTGGTTGTAGCCATGCTCGACTTATGGTAGATTGCTGACCTTGTGGTCTCATTTTAGAATACTAATCACCACTTCTGGTGACCTGATTCCAGGTAGATCAAAGGTGCATTTTTCAATATGCTTTGTAAGTACACCTCATGGCCTTGTTGCATCCTCTCATGGCTATTTGCAGTCCTTGTCTATATGGCCTCTCACAGATTCATGGGGGTATTTAATAGGTGCTATTTGCATGGGACAACTCTCTGCTTGTCTGACCTGTCTGGCAGGACACAATGCATAGAGGAGATCAAAGCTAGCCACCTCCAAAGGTGACATGGCCGGTTGGCGATTGCCATCAAGTATTGGAGACTTGCACTGGATGCCAAGCTCCTCAACCCCATATATGCTGTCCGCAATGACAAGTCAACATACTAATTTGTTAACTACAGCTTGGCCAATTTTAACCCCACCAAAGATATGAACCGGTTTGCATTCCATGACCGGATACATTCATCATGTAAAGCTAGGGTGAATATCTCTGTTCTAAGTATTGGATCACAGACATTGATGCAGTTGTACAGGTTTGAGAGATTTGATGTGAAGCAGTTTGTCCAGGAGTTGTATGACATCTGTTCCCACTGCAAGACAAGTGAATTGGATATGACACCCCTGCAACACATGACAGGTAATGCCAATGACTCAGATTTCTTTGATGGTTCTCTTACACTTCTGCAGTGAACGATCCTGTATTACAATGCACATGCCTTCTTCCTATGACAAGGTGGCAGAGGACTGGGGCGATGTACCTCACAAAGCCATGCACAACAAGTTCTCTACACTGGGGTGTTTATGCCATATAGGTTCTTGTGTGTCAGTATGCCATCAAGAAAGCCATATGATCACCTGTTTCCTTGGTCAGGTGGCTTTGGGCATTGCATATAGTACATGTATGACATTGGATGCTTGAGGGTCATTTCTGATATACTGTGCATAGTCCAGAAAGATATAGCACAGAAGCTTCACGATGGTTGGTATTGGTACATTGTTTTGAAGAGAAAAGATTGAACAAGGTTCACATTTTCTTTCTTTATAGGAAGAGAAATGTCGATATGGTTCTTGTGGACATCTGCTCTTGAAGTTTTTGTATGGGTTTGTGCCGCTGACCATGACCTTTACCCTGCTCTGCATAGCCCAATGTTCGATTGTAGCAAGGACCCATTCAGGGATGATAATAGATACCATATGGTTGTATTGTGAAGTATGAGTTCTCCAGATTGTGTTGATTCTGCTTATGAGGAGTTGTTAGCAGTTACAAATGAGACTGATTTCTAAACTACTCAGGCTCCAACTCATTGGAAACTAGAATGAATATCCCCTCAGTATGCCGTGACTCTGCAATGGTTCGGGGGTCTTGTTGCCCTGAAATCATGATTTTCAGTGGCCTGAAATGCTTCAGTTGGCATTCAAGGTCATTAACCTTATTGTTAAAGTTTGCAAAAATTGGTGGGAATGCTTTGATGAGTTGGAGCTGTGAAGGTAAGCTTGTCACTTGTGTGTCAAAGAGTACAAGCATTGATGGTGACTGGGCAATATGCTAAGAGTAGTTCCTTGCCTGCCATTATTAGTAATATACGACAAACAGAATAAGAGTCTAGTAGCATTGCATATGCTGCTTAAGATGCTTCAATGATATGAACACTAGGTTGTGGAACTCTGAGTGAGTTTTCTTATCAATTCTAGGACTTTGTTTGCCACCATTCACAATCATGATGACATTTTGTTCTTATACACCTACTATGATGAATCATTGTATGACTTGAACCTTATGGTTGAAGGTATATACATTCAGGATTCAACATAACTTTTTTTTTGCTAACTGTCTAAACTACTAGACTTGAAGTCTGATTTAAATCTAGAGGTTCTTCCACAGCACAATATGACTGAAGTTAGTGAAAAGGGTTACCTCTGCTTGAGGTTTCACCAGCTTCTCAGAGGTGCATCTCAGTCATATTGACAGGGATTTTGGTGCAACCATCATTTTACAGCTGCTCTCTTAATGCAAATACCAGTGTTCTCCCGTCCTTTGATCACTAGCATACTAGCCTGAATCCTGTTCCATGGGTAGCATGACACCTTTTCTAAGTTCTAGGTTCCTGCCAATGTCTCAGGAGTGCCTCTGCATACCAAGTTCTATGACAGTGCAACTTGAAGGCGAATTCATCTTTCCTCTGTGCCTGGTCCAATACCTTCTAGCTTACTAAGGCCAAGGATGCTGTCTCATGTAACCATATTATATTGACACGTATCTCGACATAATTATCAAGTCAAGTGACTCGCTTCAAGTGTTCTCCATCCTTTTCTTGCTAAAACACAAACACCAATCTGAGAGGGACAGATCTAGGTTTGTTCTCCACTAGCATACAAGTTAATATCTATATTCTCCATTTTTTTGCTCGCTAAACTAGAAACACCGATTGAAGACATTTATTTCCCACCCGCGTTCAGGCTATATTATATTATTATATCTGTGTTCTCTGTCCTTTTCTAGCCCAAATACAAACTACCAACGGGACAGACATAGGTTTTGTTCCTTGTGTGTGCAGGACATTTGCACAGTTACTCAATACTTGCTAATCACTTGCTCAGGCATATAAATGCATGGTATCAGCCCTTCAAGAAACCCCCAGAGATCTCTCTTCATTGTCCTAGTGCTCAGTTTTCCTCATGCCCAGTGAATCTTCAAACCATGGTAGGGCTGACACCAACTTGGAGTTGCCAGCAAGTGTGAGTGTGAACAAATGACTGCATGTAAATGTGCTGGAATTAGCTCCCAGGAAGTGCCCATATGTGGTGACTTGATCCTGTCACTAATTTTCCTAGAACAACACAAGATCCCCTTGTTCATCACGGTCGCCACTTCAGCAATGTCATGCATGTGTTCTGCAACATTCAAACCCTAATCACAAATGGCATCACAATAGTTGGTGAATATAAAGGTGAAAACCTGGAGTTGTTAATTGCACAGTAAGTCTAGAGCCTTTTCCTCACACTTAACCTAACAGCCTTTCCATTCAGGGAATGCAAGAAGTTTTTGGCCTTCTGTGAGCTAATCTGAATGGTGCCTGGATTAGATGCCCGAATTATGTAGTCTAGTGAGGAAGAGATTATACTCATTGCTGATTTCATGAGTCTGCTGTACCATTGACATTGTTGACATTCTGACATGATCTACTTCAGATCCAAAAGGGTTCTAATAGCGCAAGGGCAGATGATACCAAAGGAATGAAGTGCACAATCATTGATTGGATCATGCCCAAAGGTCAGTCCCTGAATCCTCACATACTGCGAAATGTGAAATCAGGGCATGGCTTCAACCACGAGCACACTGGTGCCCTGCTTTGCCCACCAGGCCTTGATTGGGTGAATTCCAAGTGAGTGACAAACACGAAGTTGCTTGTAATACCCCCTTACCTGTTTCAGCACGAGAAGCAAGCTGATTAGCAGGCAGATTCAGCCTGCGGGTAATCAGTGGCCTGTGTTTTTGTATGCAAACTACACTTATGATACAGAGGATCTGTGGAATGGGCTTCTCATTTCGGTACAAGCCCAGGCTACCCTACTGGGATTTGTGAGCTTACTCTTTTTAGGCTTACAAACATGTATTCACTCCACCCAGCTTGGTTGACCAAGAACCCAGGGCAACAAGATCAGGCAATGCATGAATTCACAGCATGCAAAGTGTTACAAAGGCTATATCACAACCCAGGTAATAAAACCTGACATACATCTCCCAGATGCAGTTTGTATTGATCTATTGTACTCAGGCCCATTTTGCACTGACTTTTACCCAAGTATTCTCATGCACTGATCATGCAATAGATTCTATAATTCTGTTCTTGAACTGCTTGATAACCTTGAAGGGAAGGAAGAAGTTGACCAGCTTATTACCTGGTGGAACAGGTTGGCATTGTTGATTTTGAGACAGATCCAAAAGCTGATATTAACTGTTTCATAGGCAGATCTTTCTACTATATGCTGATACTGAATGCCTGCCTTCAAAGAATAGTGCCTTTGCACAAATAAGGCAAAAGCATGTGGAATATAGATTGAGGCTTGCTGAAGAAGCAGGTCCTATTGCTGGACCATCTTTAGTTATATAGATTGTAGTTTCTATAGTGTCAACTGATAAGTGCTGTTATGTATGTGTCTTGCTGCTGATTCTACCATGCTAGATGTCCCTTGTAATGGCCATCTGTGTGATGTTATCTCAGCACTTCCACCATATTAGGTGTCTCTGGTCATGTCCATCTGTGTGATGTTTTCTGGGCACTTCTACCATGCTAGATGTTCCTGGTCATGGCCATCTCTGTGATGTTATCTTAGCACTTCTACCACATTGGGTGTCCCTGGTCATGTCCATCTGTGTGATGTTTTCTGGGCACTTCTACCATGCTAGATGTCCCTGGTCATGGCCATCTGTGTGATGTTATCTTAGCACTTCCATCACATTGGGTGTCCCTGGTCATGTCCATTTGTGTGGTGTTTTCTGGGCACTTCTACCATGCTAGATCTCCTTGATCATGTCTATCAGTATGGTGTTTTCTTACTATATGTGCCATGATTACTGATGATTATATGATTTGTTTAACTGATTTAACTGAATATAGATATTACAAGCTGTAATGAAAGATGTAGTCTGTCATATATACTGCCTTCTCAGTACACTTATCATAGCTACCAGCAGCTGTAGCCACTAACTACAGATAGGAAGAATTTCAAACAAGTTATATTTGTTCATTTTATAATTGTAAATATATGAATACCAGTCTTTATCTGATAGTTTCTGTACCATCATTAAAGTTATATCTTTTCTACTTGTGACCAGATGATGGTCTTATCTCATGCTTGCCAACTCTCCCAGTAGCTATTTTTGTAGATCAATATAGTAGTCATAATTATATCAAATGATACTCTTGCCACCATGTATAATGCTAGATAAAGCTTTGTCAAAGTCTCATTGATTTCCTGATGCCAAGAGTATAGATTCTTGACTGGACAACTTAGGAATCTTCCTAAGTCCAATCTCGTTCTCTCTGATAACCACTATGCTGACCAGACCACTCCTTTGAACTCCACAGTGTGCCACATACCAAGTGGTGGTTGTTTGAGTTATTGCAGCTACGTCAGGTCCTACCCGGAACTACCGTAACATAAGAACAGGACTCTCTCACAGCCTGCCTTCATGCAGTTAGCTGCCCACCATTTGAAATCTTCAGGACACCCCACTCATCCTGCCATTGCCACCGCTTGGAAACTTTGGTCATCCAACCCCCCACTCTCTGATCAGTCAGACGAAAACCATGAACCCTTGTCACCATCTTCTGAACCCCAAGAGAACAACTTGGACATCAATGACCACCACTCAGTGTCCGCATCACCAAGATAACAGAAGCAGAGCAAAAGCGATGCTTCAAGCAAAACCTCTGTTTCCGATGCCAACAACCAGGTCATTGCACTTCCTCTTGCCCCATCTTTGTGACAAAAACCCTCACCACCACAGCACCTAAGAAAGTATGAAAGATGAAGCCAAAACCAGAACCCATCCCCACACTTGTCAAAATCAAAGAAGATGATGATGAGGATGCCATCAGTGTCAACAAGGTGACCACTCCAGTCATGGGTTTTTAAGAAGGAAGACCAATTTGACGCCAGTATCTTCCACTTCTCATCGCCATGTACTAGTAGCTGAACTATCTTCTCAATCTATGCAAATCCCTGTTAGATTAAACACTACTACTATCTCAAAAGACATCGACACCCATGCTCTCATTGATTCAGGAGCCGGAATCAACTGCTCAACTGGCATTTCATCCAGAAGAACAAATTTCCAAAAGAACACCTTCTGAAACCTATCCCGGTTTGGAATGTAGATGCCACCATGAACAAATATTTAGGAGTCACTGAAAAATCAAGAGAAAAACAGTACTTCACAAATTGTATAGCCAAAAGAGGTAGGTGCTCACACAGGTCAGCTATCCTAGTCTCAGCTTTAATCATTGCTAGGGTTTCCACATCTTGAGTGTCCTCTTGCTATGGCAAGAAGCTATAAATAAAGTAAACTAAACAGTAAGCAAGTGAGTGTAGATCATCATGGAATGAGAGAGCTGGGAGAAGGTGATGGTGATTGAGTGAATAGTAAAGGCAAAGTGGAAATCAGGTCACACCTTCATGGTGCAGGGAGTACTAACTTGCCCACACATAACTCCTATCATGCATCATGCCTGGGGGGACAGGGCAATGCTGAAGGGTTTCCAAGTCAATTATTGAAATCCATGCATTCTTTGACAGAAAAGTAAAATTTGCAGGTTTGACATCAGTGTGAATAAATCTAGCCTGGTGAACTTGTATCAAGCAGATCAACTTAAGTGTGCTAAGTCAGGACAAGATGGAGAGGTGGTGGGAGATCTCACTATTTCTGAGATGAGATTGGATAGATAATGGACCTTGTAAGAGCCATACATTCTGTAGACTTTGCAAAGATCATTTCCCAGGTCCTTCATCACCAGAAATGTCCAAGGGCTGTCTTGCTTGTAATCAATGATTTCTGGGAGATGGTCCCCCTTGCCTTGCACTAGTTGATAATTCTCATACTCCCTTATGAGTGACAAGGTATGCAGTTGCATATCATGTTGAATCTCCATAAAACACCAGACAAATTTATCTCTGTAGCCATATCCACATGATTCTGTGGCAAATAAGTAAGATAAAATTGTATCTGCTCTACCACTCACTGCCAGCTTCCTGCAATTGTTGTGGGTTATCTACAAGGTGGAATTTCTAGCCTCCAACAACCAACAGAACATCCTTAGTTGAGATACCCCTGCAAAATGATATCAGTCTAGCTATATGATCACTTTCCTGCAGCAGTTACCCACTGAGGTGAAGAGCACCAGTGGTTGGTGGATGCCATGTCTTTATGCTAGCAGTATTGCCAAGATTGATGAGGGTGGGAGCTATGTGGCAGGAATGGCACATATAGCTCCTAACAATGACAAACAAATCTGCCACCACAGTGGTGAGCACTCAAAATAGGTAACTTGCATATAGATGAAACCAAAATGAAAACTATACCTCCAAAAAATCAGATGACGGTATTTGAAGTATGTGTATGTACTCTAGGACACTAGATCAAGGTTGCTGTCTTGGTACATTTTGAAATTCTAACCTTGAGCCAACCATGCCCACCCAAAATCTGAATTTGACATGCTGTTGCTTGGTTGGACAGGCCATATGTTGTCAAATTTTATTATGTCTAATCCATGTCAAAATCTGAATGATTACATAATTTTACCCATTTTTCAGAAATTGTAGATTAATAGCAATTGGACTGTGTTTCTGTCCTAAAATTCAATGGGAGTGCTTCTGGGTCAAAACTATGGCCTCTGCAGAGTTGCCATCTCTGAGTGCTTGCCACTGTAATTGTCTGATGAGAATGCATGTATTTGTTCTTGCCAAGGTTTCTGGGTCACTCTGAAGCCATGTGCCTGATGTCCCCAAAGGTTGCATCATTGCCCAGGCAAGAAGAATGATCATACCAATCGTTGCTTCATCAATGACAGGACACTGTGGGAAGTAAGGTAGATGATAATCCACATGCAGTTTGCCTCTAATAAGTGCCAGTGTAGCTACAAAAAATGGTGCTTATAGCCACTTATATTAGTGATGCACATGTCACCAACACTACAAGAAGTAAGTGCACTTATCATCACAATGTGCTCTGTCCACTGAGCAATGCACTTTCATTGTCACATGCACTGATTTGCACAACAAGAGAACAGATTGGTCATTTAAAGGGGTTATGAGCTGGGACCAATTGACCCCTTAACATGGCAATGCTGCCTGCATACATCATTGGAAATGGTGATTGCATGGCATCCAATTACTATGCACCACTCTGATTTATGCGATCAACAAAACCAAGTCTAATCAGGTCTGAATTACACCATGATTCCATGTCTTCTTATACCTGCACTTATATCTCTAATCCCATCATTTCTCACATCAGATTCATCCCAGTTTCCTATTCACACCTTGTATTTCCTCAATGCACCAACCAAGTGCCTTTAGCCTTTTTTTCTCTAAGTCTGACCCTACAGTTGGTCAAGCCCACCTTGCCTCCACAGGTCAAAAACCTTACCTTTTCCAGTGAGAAAGGTAGTAAAGCCCCTCTGGTAAGTACATTTATACAAGTACTAGCTGAATATTTGCTACCCTCCAAGTTGTAGACCATTGATATCCAGCTGACTGGCACATCATGTGCATAGAAAACCCCAAAGTGCTTGATCAGCATTCAAGCTGCCAGGGACACTGAGTCAGAAAGTGAGCCTGACCTAGCTCATGCTGCTATTGTATGTTCCAGAACTAGCACCCAATGTCCATTGTGTGCTGACTACAGATTTCACCCATAGTCCCTGGCATATAGCAAGAAATTCAAGTTTTTCTCATCACCTGTGAAGGGGGTATGTAGAAAGCAAGTTAAAACTAATTAGACATCACTAGATCAGTGCTTTTTCTTGCACATACCTTATCTAGTGTTCATGAGCCATTTGTTGCACCTTGTGACCACTGCATGTGCACCCAGCTCGATCTTAATCTGCCACCATGACCACCACCATGCCCTCCAACTTGTCTATGTGTCATCACTGCAAATCATATGGTTGCAACAGAAAACCTGCCCCTTATGAGACCACAACAATCTTTAACCCTGATGTGGTATACAAGAAGTCAAATGGCATAGCACATATCAATGGGAGAAAATCAATGGGGGAAATGATGGATGGACAACCACCAGAGGCTTTGGGAAGGTCAGGACAGTGTTTGGAACAAATATGACTGATAGTGGAGTGGCTGAACCCAGTAGAAGCAAAGATTTGGCAGGTTGATTGACTCAATTCCAAGAAAGTAATGATCTGGTTGGTTTAATCAATGGACAGAGATTTCATGATGAAAGAAGTGGTAAAAGCAATAATGTTTGGCTGTGTTTACATCATGTTGAACTATTTATGCATCACATGTCCCATTAATGACATGATATTTCTTTACAACAGGTGGTTTCTGCATTTGCATAGCTTAGCAACAAAACTGTTGCAATGACTAGAGTAACTTAAAATGGCAATATCTTCATAGCCACTGGGCTAAATCACATGACCCAGAGGTCAATTTGTAGCCAAGGATTTGTACTTTATTTGGTCTCACCAAAGCTAAGTGGAATTCCCACAAATGGTTGTGCTGTGCTGTGCATACCATATCAGGGTTAAACATTGCAATAGTTTTGTTGCTCACTGTAGATACACAGGAAAAAGGGTCTATGAGAAAGGGCAACAAATTCACAGAGCCAACTTCAGCAGGCACTAGCCATGTAACAAGTCATCCCTGCAGCCACATTCCTTCAAGGTGCTGTCTCACACATGCCACAATCCAGTCTGTCTACCCATCAAAATGATCTGCATGCAAACAGGAAACTTCTGCCTGACAGTGCTTCAAGCACTTCCAGAGCAGTATCCTCTTCAAACCTTGAGAACCCCAGCATGGGAACCAACTTAAAGATGTAGCACAGCTGAATGCAAGTGAATTAAACTGCTCTGTTCTAGTGTTTGGTCTGGAGAATGAACATTGTGTTCTGATTAAGTACTACAGAGTTCCAACACAGATGCATTCAAGGTGTGGTAACCACCACAGACAGCAGTAGTGTCAATCAGTACCATTGGATGAGCCAGAACTAGGAATCTCTTGTTACCATTCTTTCTTTTCTTTTCACTTGTACTACTTCTCTATGCTGAATGCTCTGGGTATCTTACTATGCTCATCCATACTTCATCCCTTTTGCTTAGTCAACCTGCATTGGCTTAACCCAATGGCTTACTCATTTGTTTCTTGTTATCATCTGTTGCCTCCACATTGTACAATCTTTCATTTAGTCATTCTATCTTCATCATCATCTGTTGCCTTTGTATCATATAATTCCCTTTGACCAATTGTGTCTATTCTGCTCTTCTTGGTCACACACTTCACCCACTTCACCCACTTTGTTCACTTGGTCTGTACACCTTTCCTTATGTATAAATACCTCATCAAGATACTCCTGTACATTAGTCTTGATCTCCACAATCTAGCTAAGTACACTTAACTCCACTTGGACTCCTAGAGTCAACCCTTGTAACCTTGGTCCCAAAAGTATAGATTCTCAACAAGACAACTTAGAAAACTTCCTGAGTCTTCACTTGTCTCATTGGTAGCAATCCACTGACCAACAACCCTCTTGAAACTCTGTAGCATGCCATGTATCAAGTAGTGGTTGTTTGAGTTATTGTAGTCACTTGTTACTTAGTACTTTTGTGGCTATAACAGGTCCTACCTGGAACTATCATAACACCTCTGTGCCCAGCAGAAGAACATAGCTGCCAAGCAAGCACCAAGATCAACAAAATTATGACTCACCTAGCACTCCCATTGCAACTGAACCCATTGTAACCACAGCACCCAACCATATCCATTTTCCTTGTGTTAGCTTATAGATCCTGCACTTGAACTTTTGCAAAGGTGCAACATGCTGTGATGTTGAGTGAGTAGCGGGGTAGTGGCTTGAAAGGTCCTTGCATGGGCAATGATAAATGAGCTGAATTACCTCAATTAACTGGACAAGTGTTGTAATTGAGCTCCTGCACTGCTGGGCAGCTCAGGATTGTAGCAGAAGCCACTGGAGGTACATCCCACGGCTTTGATTTTGTGCATTGCACTTATTGCTTGCACAGCATAAGCACTGGCATATAGGGGCTCACTCAGCTGCTGACAGTGTGGTAACATGATTGACTGGGGAGTTATCTAGAGCAAGTGCTGGGGTTTGGGCTTTTCATGAGATCATGTGCAGCTGCTAGGCTGCCAGTGAGCTGCCTGTTATGGAAAAGTCAGTGCCATCAGCATAAATGCTGGGGTATATTAGCTCTGCACATCTAAGTCTTTGCTCCACATTGCATGTGTCTGCTTACTGCATCTCCTTTACTAACTCTGCAAAGGTTGGCACCCCTTTCTCATCTGATGGGCACCCTGGTGCCCATTCAGTGATGAGTGCATGGCACAGCCACTACCCCAAACAGGGGCAATGCACAGCCATGCCATTGCAAGCTGGGATGCAAATGCAGCATGAGGCCTACCTGGCCTGGCACAAGAAAGCAGCCATCCATTTCTTGATCTCCATGATGAACTCAGTGGTGGCTTTTGCATTACATGTGGGTATGCAAGGAATCATCTCTGTGAATTTATCAACTCCCTCCACCTAACAGCTGGCACAGCAGTGGTGGTTGCTCTGGATATATGCTGAAGTAAACAGCCTCTCACCTCCTGTGGATTGCATGACCATGCTGCATTTTGTCCCTGCCATGGTGCCAAATCTACAGGTGCAAGGATGCACATGCAGAGGCAGTCACTAACTCTGATCAGTTTCCAGTGCCTGATGAGGGGCTGTGCCCTCTGTGCACCAAGGCTATTTTGATGGAGATTCTGAAGGGCACATACAACTGCACCTGTTACAATCACAAAATATACTATCCTAATCCCTTTATTTTTCACCTATTTTTCCATATTGTAATGGCAATGATCATAATGTGGGTGGGTTGGGGGGTCTTGTAAAACCACCACAGCAGAGGCAAGCATCAGGTGGCAGGTGGAATCTTGTCAGGGTCTTGCAAGAAACATGGCTGTGACTTGGCTACTAAGAAATGGCTAAGGTACTTCACAGATTGGCAGTGGGGCAGTTTTGAAGCAGCTGGAGAACGCAGTGGATCCTAGTGTTTCAAAGTCTAGTCTAGGACTGCTCAAAAGACTGGCAACTGGACTGGACTGGACTGGTAGGCAACTGAATTGCAGTTGCAGTTATATCCAGTTGCTGACCAGTCCAGTTGCTGGTTGCCTTGATTTGAAAAAATAAAAGACCAGTCATAACCAGTCCTTTAGTGGACCTATCTTTAGCTCCTATCTGTGGGTACTTCCCACAATATTTTCAGAATTTTAGGTATTTTATTTGAATTTATACAACAAAAACCAAGTTGAGACCCCCTCTGACTGACATGCTACCCAGAAATGGCCATATTCCTGATCTCAGAATCAGTAGGTAACCAGGGGTCCATAGTATATTTTATTTCACCATGACCAACCATGGTTTCCATGAGATAGGGGTCAAAAGACCAGTTTCACACAAACCAGTTGCAACTGGTTGCAACTGTTCAAAAGACCATTTTGGACTGGTTTTTTTTTTGGACCAGTTATGGTTGCAAGGGCCCAGGACCTTTCTAGGACCAGTTGCCTTATTTGGACAATGGAAAACCAGACCAGACCAGACTTTAAAACACTAGTGGATTCCATAAAAAGTATGGTGGCAAGGGCAGGGTGTCAGACTCAGGCTGCATGGAAAGCTGAGGGTCTTGCCAGAAGCACAACAGTGACTTCATGGCTAGAAGGTGGTCAGGGCATGCAATGTAAAGCAATTTGAAGCACAAGGCAATGCTGGCAGCAGGTTGGTCATTCAGGGTTCATAGCTTGTGACCCCTCTTGCATGGTGATGCTATTGCCACTTAGACTGCTATGGAACCACTGCTGTTTTGCCATCCCACTGGTGCTATGTGGGTGGTGTTATTGTTTGCCAACACCATGGGAGCTTCTGTCAAGGGGGTGATTCTGTGGTGGAGTTCAAGAAGGGGGCACACTTGAAGTCAAATACATATGCTGGTCTGCAGGAAGAATCCTGGCAGTATAAGATTGTGTCAGGGGGTATGGTGGCTGAGTAAAGAACAACCCACCTCATGCTAGGCCGTCTTGAGAGCATTCTCTCACTTGATGGCACCAGGCATCAGGTTACATGTGCCTGTTTGAGGACAAGAGAACACCACCAGCATGGCCAGCCAAGGAACATGGGGTCAAGGGCCTTTTTCTAGAAGCAGCAGTGTGGTGTATCTCCTTTTTTTCCATGGTTATATTGGTATGCTCCTGACTGGCCTCTTTGGCAGCTTAGAGCTCCAGCACACTGGTGTCCTGATGTGATGCCAAGCATGATCAGAGTTGGCAGGTGGATGCAGCTAATTTGAGTTGCTTTGGGATGAATTTGAGGGAGGCCATGCATTGGGGATAGAAGGAGACAAACAGCATGATGGCACCCAGATTAGATGAACATGATCAAGGCTGCCATGGCTACTTACCTTTGGTGCATGAGGTATGCTCAATGGCTAGCTTTCATACCTAGTCAGAGCCTGCTATGTGCACCTTTGGTTAGCAACTGCAGACAGCAGCTTGAAGAGGTAAGTCTGGGTGAAGCTAGGTGGGCATGATCTGCAAAGCAGAGCTAGCAGGTGGATGGAGCTAATTTGAGCTGCTTTGGAATGTACTTGTGGGGAGGGGGGGGGCTATGCATCAAGGATAGAAGGAGGCAGGCAATATGATGAAAGCCAGATAAGATGTACATGACCAGGGCTGCCACAGTTGCTACCTTTGGTGCATGAGATATACTCAATAGCTAGCTTTTGTGCCCAGTCAAAGCCCATTGCATGCACCTTTGGTTAGCAGCCACAGGTGACAGCTTGAAGAGGTGAAGCTAGGTAAAGCTAGGTGTCAAGTTAGACTTGTGGCCAGCCATCTAAAAGAGACAACTGCATAAGCTGTCATTGTTTGTGAAATCATGGTATGTCAGGTGCCATTGCCTGGTTCCTTCCCAACACTCTTTCACCCCTGAAATCTGCGACTCTGATGGAGTGGCACAGTTACTCTTGAAACCCCTCTGGGTGTTGTGCATGCTTGTGGGATGGGTAGCTGAGCTAGTGGGTAAACAGATAAACTGGATTCCTATTATGAATGCCAAAGCCTGCGGATGCCAGTTCAACACTTGGGGTATGTGTGGGGAGCTCGCAGTGGGATGGCAGCTTGGTGGGGATCAGATGGCATGCTGTTCAATCTAAAAGTGTCACTACAAAATTGGTCTTAATCCATACCGCATGTACAAGTATAACTTGAAGAGTGCAATTTATCTACTTTCTTCTGCCACTCAGTTATGTGACCTTTTGTAGCTAGCTAGTGCAGTAGCACCCAGCATTATAATACAACAAGAAAGCAAGTAACCCAAGATGATTTTTTACTAAGCCCAGTGCCTTCTCAAAATCCACAAAGATATTGTCAATATGCTTGGTGCTCACCACAATCTGTAGACAAATCTATCAAACATGAGCAACATTCAACATGACATCCCCAATGCACACACACCTGAATCAAGTCCACCACCACACACATCACTGCCTGCTCCTTGCTGTGGGTGTGTTGTCAACACACGGTGGTCACAAGTACCTCAGCATCCCCCACATCAGCCAGCTCACTTGCCAATTCAACTATGTCAACAACTCAGCTTGTGATATGGATGCCACCCTTGGCACCAAAGCTCAGCATGCTGCCAAATATTCCTGGGTGCAACAGCTGCTTTGCTTTTGCACAACATGTGTGCTGTTCCAAGCTAGGGTGGGATACCCATATGACCTTGGGGGGTGATTTTGGAGATGCCTGTCCTGAAATATGACTGCAGTATTGAATACCCATCTTGATAGCAACATGCAGGAGCAGATACCACACCTTGCCAGGGCAAGTGCATTGTCATGGTGTCATTGAGCATACAAGCTGAGGGTCTCGACACCTTGAATGAGCAGAAAGGCACTAAATGGATTCAACAGGAGGTCAATGTCACACATGAGTTTCACCTGGAGCTTTACTGCAAATGCTACTGGCCTGAACATAGGGCTGAACTAAAGTCCATGGGATGTGAACAGTAGAAATTTACTGCTGTGCATTCAGTTAAACTAGCCTATCGGGGCATGGGCAGGCAAGCGAGATGATGGCTGGCATACCTGAGTTGATAACAACACTAGTGATTGTGGTTCCATGACCTCCAATTCACCTGGTAGTAGAATACTGTTGCCATGGAAAATCTAAAACAGCAGCATCAGGAAAGAAAAGGGACTGTAGTTTAATTACCCTGGTAAGCTCTGGTATTGGTATGATGTTATGTTTTGGATCACCAATACTCTCCACAAAGATCATTCTTGTCTTGTTGTCAACAGTGGTGACAAGACCCAGCCATTGATTAGTTGTGCTGGTTGTGCATTGCTATGATACATTTGGTAAAGATAAAGGCAACCATGGCTATGTATGAACCTGGCATTTATTTTTACCACCTCATAGCCAGCTTGGGCAGCAATGACATGTGCTGGCGTAATTTTCCTGAGTCCAGGTGGGCTAGGTGTCAAGAGAAGCTGACAATGGGGGACTAGGCAATAATATTCATCCCTGAGATTGTAGCACCACCTCTCTTCTCAAGGCTACTTCTTATTTCTTTGCCTAGTAAAGATGCACTAGTTCCATGGCTTTACTCAAGCCATTGCCTCCCTTACATTACCAAGAAGTTCTATGAGGCACTGGAGCTGATGCTGATTCACCCATGGTTGTCAATGAATGCTAAGATATAGACTTTTCCAGATCTGGAGTTCTTTTTCTCTTATATGAGAGCCATATAAATCACACAGAAGCTGCATGCACATACTG
The DNA here is from genome assembly GCA_019787685.1 of Chiua virens. Taxonomy (NCBI): domain Eukaryota; kingdom Fungi; phylum Basidiomycota; class Agaricomycetes; order Boletales; family Boletaceae; genus Chiua; species Chiua virens. The sequence goes on from JAHNUO010000033.1 coordinate 135,410, forward strand.
AATGGTGCTGTTTGAAGATACAGGCACCTTCATGAGTGCATGAATGCATATGTCCCATAAGTTTACCATTGGCAAAGACAAAGGCAACTAATAGTGAAGTAAATAAAGATAAGGATATTCATGACTCGGGAGATGGATGCCATTGACAATACTCCATTGGCTGTTGTCACAAAAGAAGATGTCAACTGTCTAGCAGCAAGACATGAGGACAACAGCAGGCTCTCGCCAAAGTGATAGGATTTGAGGTCCAGGATATATGAGGTAGTGAAGATGAGATACCAGTGATAATGGTGCTGGAGACAGTGTTCTCCAAACAAAATGTGTTCATGAAGGAGCAAGATATGTTGACCAGACAGAATGGACAAGGTATCCAGAAACCATTTGGCAAGAATGCAAAAGACCTGGTCTTAAGCAAACCCACTGGTAAGAAATTACTCTCATTCAAGCGCTGATTGACACCACCAGTATATGTGAAGTGAGCTTCAAGTTGCAAATAGCCATAAATGAGATATATAGCCCTGCCACTATAGCAATGTGGGCTGTCATGATATGGCAGTAATGAGCACATGGTTACACCTGTCACATGGGTTATCTTGGGAAAGGGTTAGTGAAAACCAGTGGTCATTTCAGTAGTCCAGTTTAGGAGATCTAGTGCTAGACAGGGATAAAAGGACTAGGCTTGTCACTCATGTGCCCCAGGAGTTTTTGGAATGCAGAGTTTTAACCTGTGATTTTCCAGAGACCTTCTTCATGTGACAACTGTCACAGCCACAGATGCATGATTTTTCTGACAATGCCTTCTTGGTATTCTCTCTTAGTGCTTGCCTTTGATGGATGCCAACACAAACCATAGCTCTGTTCCAGGCTTCCAGCAGTGTATTCCCACACACAGGCAGAGACATGTAGATTATATGTCTCAGCTAATACTGCATTAGATGATTGTCTCATGCTCTCATGTTTAATCTCCATAGAGAACACAACCTCATAGTCAGGCAGGAGCCAAAGCAGGCCCACATATGCAGTGTTGGTGATGCATCTCTCTCTCTCTGATCCTCTCATACACCCCATAGCTGACCATTATCCAATCAATCCTCCCTCTCTCATGCAACTCCATGTTGTTGACCTTCACACATGCCAGCCCCATCTCCCTTACAAATCCAGACATTGAAGACACTAACCCAAACTATGCCTATAGCTTCTTTCAGGATCTCTACTACTTCATGCTTGCCAGTCTTGCCAAACCTGGCAACAACACTGAACTCCATTGGCTCAAGGTCTATCTCTTTCTCTCTTGTGCTCCTTTCATCTTCCCCATACAGGATGGCAAAACATGACGTACCACTGGCTCTGTCATTTTCACCCTCTACTATCTCAGGGATACCAAAAATCACAATGAAAACATTAGTTTCTTTGTATTCCCTGGTTTTAGCTCACGTCTCTTTGAAGTCATCAGGTCCATTCATTTATTTGTCATTTATTCCCTTTTTATCTCATCTCCCCTCACAACAACACCATCTGTCACTGCAAACCATTTATTTAGCTGCATTTTATGTCTATACTGCTAAAAGGTTTTCAGGCATGGAAGGTTGGTTGTCTTCACCCCTGATGTCATTGTCTGGTCTGACTTGCTTTATGCTCATTTCATATGTATCCTGGGCTGACAATTTCACCAGGATCCAAAGTATCTGCATCTGTAGCCCATTCAGGTAGTCTGTCCTATGTGGTGTCTGCCACCACATGGGGACTCAACACAAGTGGACATGCACAAGCACATGGACAACAAGAGCTGATTTACCTTGCACCTCTACAACATGCCTCTGAGAGTGCCAGCAGCATTGGGAACAGAACCACTGGGTCATCTTCACCACACTCACCACCCCTCACTACCATTGATATGGGCACTGTTTGAACAGGATTCCAGATGTGGTGTTGTGGGAAAGAGGAGTATGCTAAGCATCAGCAGCATCATTTCTGACAAGGTGTAAACCCAGTATGCATGCATATGTTGTTTGTTTTCATGCTATCACTCCATCCTCACCATCACATGTCATTATGCTTTCTTTTTCTTTTGCTGCACATTGGCTGCCTCTCTCTGGTACTTGTTTTTGCATTGTGGTGTTGAAATTAGCCTCAGTGATACCATCTGTAACTAGTTATCCATTCATGTATCTCATATTTAACTTAGTATGGGATTTTTGTGCTATTTGTGTGCTGGCTGGCCAGTCCACAGGAGGTTAGTGGTGGTGCAGGAGTAACAAGTTTCACTTCCACTTTCATCATGCCAGTGACTCCTGGTACCAGGCTGGTGGGTTGTGGCTCACACCTTTGAACAACTGATACATCCTATCCCTGGCCCAGGACCTGTGGCACAGGCTCTGACTGGACACAGCCATTGATCATTACATACCCTGCAGTACCATGCAGGGTGGTTACGTGTTGGTCAGTCAACATCATTACCAAGCCAAATACTTTTTACCACACAATCAACTTTCCTGGTGACTACCACACCTGCTCATCTCAGCATATGCTGCTTCACTGGCTTTAAACACACTGGTGAACCCCAAGGATGCAATAAATCTATTGGTGGGCTCAATACCTCTATTGCTAAATCACCTACTACCCCATCCAGATCTTATAAAAAAGTCCTCTTGTACCTCTCGGACATCTTTAGATTTCCACATCAACAACAAATTGTTGCAGGACTACTTTGCTTTGTGTGGTGCATCTCATTTGTCTATTGTCAACATTGCATAGGACTCTTGAGTTGATAAGCATGCTGGTGTAGTTGATATATCCAGAATTTATTGTCCTTGGGCCATCGGAGTCATCTTCCTTTGCATCATGCATCATATGAAGTGCGTGAATATCCACAGTGTCTAGCAACACTTCCTGGAGACCATCAGGATTATCATCCACATTAGATACACTGGTACATGAGAAAATGCTTGGTGTACAGATAGAGAGGTCTGTACCTGTCATAGGGGACATGGAGAGGGAGGGTTATACTCCAAGTATTTTATCAAGGCATATGCTGCTAGCAGCTAGGTTTTATTTTGCTTCAACTGCCTCACAAAGGTATTCATGACCTTTGAGTCTTCCTTTGCTGGTTTGCAAAAATTCTGAACTATCTTGTCTAATTTACCTGTAGTCAGCTCTATTGATGAGTGCACTCTAAAGCTCATGTCTGCATGGCTTCACTAATGTCAATGTCACTTGTGTACACTCATGAACATTGCATGACTCAATAGCAGACACAAGCTTGCACATGAATGCCTCATTGAGTGTTCCTTCATCTGACATAGCCTGATCACAGTGTGGACACATTCAATGTATGCAGTGTGCTTACCAGTAATAACTCAATGGAGAGTAGGTAACTCATTGGGTGGAGGGGTATTCTTCTTATCCTCCATGTCCATTCTCCCTGACATTCCTATAGCAATAAGATCAATGTGTTGATAATAACATGTACATATACAAAAGTGACACATCGAGCAAATGACATCTCAAATCCACTGGAGATCTTCTTGTTGTAAATCTGAGATCTGAGTCAACTCGTATGGACTCGATATAGTAGATTACATAAGCAGACCTTACATATGTATATCGGTCATTAGCTACTGTAGTTACTGTAGTGACTACACTATAGTTTTCTACAGGTTATGAGCCCTGCTAGCACCTGTTAGCTCACTTACCCAACCCAAAAATACCAAATGGACTTCTTCAATACCATTGAGCTCTCCCCAGATGTAATTAATTGATCAGAATGGCATGAAGCCATAATTCAAGCTGTAGAGGAACATGGACTGTGAGAATACAGTGACTCCAAAAACCATTGCAATAACTAAACACAACACAGTGCACAAAGCGTACTGCAAACAGGGGTGAGAGGTTCGCTTAGGTCAGGTGGGATAAAAGATAGTACTCACGCTTGGCTACAAAATGGTCCTTGGGTCATGTGATTTGGTTCACAGGATCCCAAGATATGAATATTTTAAATCAATGACCCCATTGCAATGGTTTTTGTACTTTTAATTTGAGACATAGGATCTTATATTTACTGGTGGATATTTGGTCTTGTTTGGTGCTACAAACAAAGATATACATGACTACATCATATCTGAGTTTGAAAATCTTCACACACTGTGTGACTTCATGCTTACATTACCATAAGATGTCTTTCTCCCCTTAGGAGAGTAATCAAGCTCCCTTGAGATGCTGCCAAGGCTATTCAAAGGAGTTTGGGTTCAGAGAATGTATAGACCATGTCATAGACCCACATCACCACTTATTATGCCATTGCTGGATCTTTTAAAAGGATACTTGATATTATTATCTTGTTGAAAAATGCTATTAATGAAATTCCACCTATAATATTTAATGGTATGCTATAACTCATCCTTCAAAATCTGAATGAAAATATGACCATTGATCATACCCTGTGTTTTGGAAACATATCCAACTCTCTATCAAGTGATACAGCTTCATATCATAAAGAAAAGACTCCTAAACATTATTGCTTCTATTGCTAGTCTATTACTACAGCCTCTGACATGGTTTTTTATATAATGATATGCTCTTTTCTTATCCTAGGTAATCATTCTGACATAGTCAGGGTATGTTATGTTCATCTAGCCCTCTGTGGTCCTCTTCTTGTGAGCATAGACCAGGTCTCCTAATGACTAATTCAAAGAATAGGTCAATGTTTCTTGGCTACAATTTGTATATCAAGGATTTTCAAGTCAAAGTGAACAGTATTATAATACATGGAATGTTTAGTGACATTTAAGAGTATTTTAATGATGTTGGACAGTATGTTCTATCTTACAAATTGACATAAAATGATGAATATAACAAGTGGTAGTAGAAGAAAGCTTGAATACATGACCACTAATGGACTTTATGAGGTCTGGATACCCTGGGAGATAACACCAGCATATGAAGAAGTAATGAGACATATGCCTACTCTGTCAGTATCCTGAGAATATGGTTAGAAAGTTTAATTACTCTCCTAAGGGGAGAAAGACATCTTATGGTAATGTAAGCATGAAGTCACATAGTGTGTGAAGATTTTCAAACTCAGATATGATGTAGTCATGTATATCTTTGTTTGTAGCACCAAACAAGACCAAATATCCACCAGTAAATATAAGATTCTATGTCTCAAATTAAAAGTACAAAAACCATTGCAATGGGGTCATTGATTTAAAATATTCATATCTTGGGATCCTGTGAACCAAATCACATGACCCAAGGACCATTTTGTAGCCAAGCGTGAGTACTATCTTTTATCCCACCTGACCTAAGCGAAACTCTTATCCCTGTTTGCAGTGTGCTTTGTGCACTGTATTGCGTTTAGTTATTGCAACGGTTTTTGGAGTCACTGTACCTTGACGGATCCATCTCAACCTCAAATAGACAGCTTGCCACAATGGCAAATTTAATTTTAGTCTCTGGAATCCCAGATTTGATCCTTGGATCAATGATTCACCTCACAACAGCACACAAACTCTACAGCTACCTCAAAAATTGATTCAACAAGTTTATAGTACAACTGCTACAAGAACAACTACTGAATGTTGAAGAGCAGAGCCACAAAAAGCCACAAATGACTGCACATGAGTGCAGAATAGTTGAAATCGAGTGAGAAGAAGCTGAAATCAAGTCAGAAATGCTGTGGGTCAATGAACTTGCAGAGGAAACACACAGAGACATGCATGATAAGGTGGAGAGTGCTGAACTGTGTCAAACTGTGTCGATCGAGGGAGAGAGCAGATGTATGACAGTGCATGAGTGATCAACAACACTGGTTGATGAAACCAATCAATACAACAAAACAGTCAATGAGGACTTACCTGAAGGTCCTTGACAGCCTGCTCCACCAATCCACAGTCCACTTGGATGACAGTGCAGTGAAATGACAGAGTGCTGAAGGTGATGAATCCTGGCTATAGTGAAATACTCAGGGAAATTGAAATAAAAGAAAAGAGGGTAAAGGAATGCAATTCCGTTTAACCCAGGGACAACACTGAGTTGGTGAACGACAAGAAAATGGGTTTTTAGTGGTCTGGGATGAATCTAGGGCAAATCTGGATTAAAATGAATAGAAAAGTGGACATGGCAGTCTGAATCCAGATTGAGAACATACAAGGAAAGCAAGAGAAAATGAACATTGACCAAAAATAATGTGAGACAGATGTGCACAGGCAAAAGCTACTGTATTTTGTCAATACAGTGAGTTTTATAGTCCTCAGGAATATCCTCAGACTTGTTCTAAGTAAGGATAATAAACAAAAGAAGGTTTTCTTACAGTATAAAGTTTGAGGGGTACCCAAACATCCCTGCAAGGGCTGCATGACATTGTCTAAGCCAATGCTAAGTATGAATGAGGAACAATTAAAGGAAAGAAAAGAATCTGGTGCAAAATGAGCATAGGTACAGCAATCTGGATGAGTTCGTGTATACAATTGAGCAAATAATGGTGGGTTTGAGTGGATGGATGGTTCAGATTTGGATTTGGATGATGACAACAGTGGTGGAAATGTGCTTTATGAGCACAAGCAATGTCTATTCCTTACAGTGCAATGACACACAATTGTTGAGCACATAAACTGAGTCAGCCAATGAGTTGTTCATACCAGGTGATAAGGCACCTGACGAACATCATCAGCACATGCTGAATGACTCACCTGAACTACCAAAACCTTCCAACAATGTTGCATGACAAGAGAACAAATCCCCAAGCATCCAGCTCAAGAAGAAGCAGGTTATACCTGCAAGCTGAGATGTTGAGAGTCCTGGCAACAAGATGGTTGCATTGGCAGCACCTGAGAGTAACCAGGATGCTAAGAAGCAACCAAAGAAGCTGCAGAATAGGTCAGAATGGGAGTGCAAACACGCAGAGCCAAGCAAGAGAGCAAACTCACCTGAGAGAGCTACAAGTGAGAACACACAACCCCAAGATGATGCACACCCCTCAAACACCTTTGCCACTCTCCTAGAGGCCCCCAGAGGCAGAACGAGTCAATCTGGTCACAATCTGAAAGTGCCACACTGAGTCAGAGAGACAGGAGGTAAAGGAGGTAAGCAGACTAGTCCAGACAAAATGAATGACCTGAACAACAAAACAGCTACATCAGTCAACTTCCCTACTCATCTAAAGGGTCCCCAATACAACAAGAATGAGTACTTTGTCAAAATGAAAATGCTATGTCAAAGGACAGGCCTAGAAGGCCAAATAGGCAAGGAGATCGAGTTGGTTGTCGATAAAGGCAATTGGGACTGCCAGATCATTAGAGACAATGCCCAGAGCACTATAGAAGGTCCCACAAGTGACAAGAGCAAGCGCTTCATCAAAACAAAGGTGCAACATTGAGATAAAGGCCCAGGAGGGCAAGAGAAGGTTTAATTGATGTCGGGATATGTTGAAGGCAAAGCACAGTGTCAAAATGCTTTGAGATGAGTCATATATGATGGGAGAGGTCCCTGGATGGATGGCATAATGACTGATAAATGCTATGACCCAAAATGAGTCAAAACAGCATTGGTAGCTGAAAGAGATACAAGTTAGCAAGAATGCTATGAACAAATAAAATGCAGCATACCTAGGCCATCCAAATCACCAAACCATCATCCCAGATGACCTACCAACCTCCCAAACCCACTGCAACAATAAGGTAAGCTCAAAATGCGATCTAGAAAGGTCAGCAAAGCAGAATAGAGCAAAGACTCACCAGATCGAATGATCACGTTGAAGCCAAATCAGTCACATTGGATGCATTGGATGCATCACATGGAAGGTCCAGATGATGGGGGAGCATCCCACATTGATGACAATCAAGCAGAATGACACTAGAGTTAACAGTGGATGCATGCACGCACAGATAGCAAGAGTGCAATTAGTTAAGCTGCAATTTCCATATATGGACATTGACCAAGCACAGCCTCATTGAGACCGACATTCAACTTTGAGTAAAGGTCATTTCATTGGAACAAGAAAGGTTTTTTATTTTGTTTTTACCTGTTCCTTTGATCTTCCTCCATACTCCTTGAGGGAGAGTGTTGTAAATCTGAGATTCAAGTCAACTTGTATGGACTCGATATAATAGGTTACATAAGCAGACCTTACATCAGTCATTAGCTACTGTAGTTACTGTAGTGACTACACTATAGTTTTCTACACTTCTTTCTCATGTAGCTGACATAATGTGCACCTATGCCCCTTCTACAATATTTGCACTGCTTAACCTCAGGGTAGTTTTCTGTCAGTAGTTTGACATTGACAAATAGCTTGAAAACACTTGTATTCTGCCAACAGATAAGTCAGCTGTAGAGTGTCATGATGCATGCAAAAGTCATCTTGTCTGGGTCACCGGGGTTTGTTGGATGTCCCATTAATAAAGATGACCAGGTTCTTCACTGAGTTGGCAGGGTCAGTTTCCTTTTGGCAGGTTGTGCACCAGTACAATGGAGGCATTGACTCAGATGTTGACATTCTGGCAGGTGGTAGGTATCTGGTAGTGATGGGGTTTGTTTTTATGCAAATATACTATTCTCATGGACCATTCTACAACAACTTGAATGAGTAAATGTGGTATCGGCATGGTGGGCTCCCAAAAAACCCTGATAAATGAGTGAAAAGCAAGCAAGTACTGATAGAATGCAACTGAGCCTAAATTAGACTAGTGGACTTGAGGGAAGGCGCCAGACTACACCCTGACATGGTTGGAATCATGACTGCATACTCAGCATGACTGAGTGCCACCTCACCGGTCATGGTCAAACTACACTACATGTAAGACATTAATAAATAACAGCAAGGAAAGCAGCCATTGAGAAGGATCACATTAATCACACCTTGCATCAGAAATCTTCAGAAACCTGACCCCAAACCAGATTAATGTTCTGCTTAGTGCAAGTCATATGAAGTGAGAATGGAAAGACTCAATCAGGATGCAGGATGACCAAATCTGTTGCAGGATGTGCACATGCACATAGATGGCAAGCAGACAAAAGTAGGAGATATGCTGAGTGTGAATCTGAACTTCTATTACAAACAGGATCACCGCTTCAGTCAAGAATCCCAGCATGTCACAACCCATCAGCAATAACCTGAGGCCTGATCCCTGAAACTCATTCACATCACCAAGAGGCATACCACTGAAGCAGTGGGTGATATGCAACTTGTGTGTCAGGGCAGATCATGTCAGTCTGAGACTGAAACAGGTAATAGTTCCCATGAGACCAGACCAAACTAGACTATGGCAAATTCCGGTTGCTATGACCAGGACCAGACTTTGTTACAATAGCTCCGGGTAGGAACTAGCATAGCCGCAAAAGCGCTAAGGATCAAGTGGCTGCAATAACTCAAACAATCACCACTTGATATGTGGTGCACTGTAAGAGTTCAAGGAGGACTTCTGTTAGCATATTGCCAACAGTGGAGATGAGTTAGAACTCAGGCATTGCTGAGAGTGTCCTGTTGGGAATCTATACCCGAAGGACCAAGGGGCTTCCTCTTGTAATCGAGGTGGAACCTAGGCATTGGCTGTAGGTGTCAAGGGTCAAGTGGTCGAGGAGTCACAAGGGGGGTTCCCGAGTGGAGCAGGGATACTCAGCTAGATTGTGGAGATCAAGACTAGTGTACATGAGTATTGCTGCAAGGTATTTATACTATGAGAATCGTGCACGGACCAAGTAACTAAAAGGGGAGGCCAGAAGAACGGAAGAGCGAAGGGCCAAAAAGGGAAGTGCACGATATCCAAAAGGGGTGGCCAAGAAGAGCAGAATGGAAGAAGGGCCAAAAGGAGAATCATACGATGCGAAGGCAACAGACAATGACGAAGATGAAATGACTAAAGGCGATGCCATTGGATGGTGACGTGAAAGAAAAGAGTAAGCATGCAGGTAAAGCCAATGCTGGTTATATAAGGTGAAAAGAGATGAAGTACAGATGAGCGTACGAGGATACCTAGATATTGAGTGAAGCAAAGTAGTACAAGTCAAAGAAAAGAAAGAAATTGTAATAGACTTCAGTTCCAGTTTTCAAACTGGTTTCAACCGTGAAACTGGTACTATACTGAATGTTCCTCTCATTCTGTGCTGTCATCCCAGTACTGGGTGTCACATTGCTTTGTTATAGTCTATATGTGGTACCATCAATCTCTCTCTGAGTCTGGTACATAAGTCACAGTGTCTGCTTTATAAATTAGCTCAAACATGACCTGATGACTCTCACAAAGTCTTGTCATTCTAAGATAGGTACCTCATCCTACTCTCACATCTAAAGTTTCTGGTGAGTTATAACAACTTATGGTAGTACAGTATGGCATGTACACTACCAATGCACTAATTGACTCATTTCCAGTTTCATCTCAAACCTCATAGCACACCACCCTTGGTATTATTGCCGGCACTGTCCACTCTTTGCTAGATGATTGGGGTGTTTTTATGTTTTACCAGACCATTGTTTTTATTATGACACTCTGCATTGCTTGTTGTGCTTCAAGCAGTCCTTTGATACCACCATCCTGTTGGCTCTTATTGTTTTATCTTTTGCATATGTATTAATAATCAGGAGCTGCCACTGGAATCCTTTGACGCTCCTTATTTTGACACCCAACTGCTCTCTTTCCATTCCAGCAAGATCTCATTGAAGTTATTCTCATCCTCAAACAATATTGGGCAGCATGCCTGCTTGTATTACAAGGCATAGTGGAGTTCCCAGTTAGCCCAGCATAGCCTATACTTTGGGCTCTACTGACATAGTCATCAAGGACACATACAAGAAATCTTTAATCACTCCCACTTCCTCTTACCCCCAAAAAAAGAGAGTTATGAGGGGCAGCTTAAACCTACAAAGGATAGGCAACAGTCCACTAAAGTATTGAACCTCCATAAGAACATTTCCCATGATAGGCTGGGTGATGTGAAAATAGGTAAACACTGCTATATTGGTTATACAACACTGATCTAACTCTTGTCCAAGCTTACATTTGCTTGCTCCTTCATGATCTACCATTTGATACAGTCCAGGTTTGGTATTAAAATTGTGTGTTTTCACACACAGGTCATTCAACCCTTACCATCACAGGTACTCGAACATGTGACACCACTTTAATTCCAGAAACTCTTGGAGACACTTCAAGGTAACTGTCTACATTTCTGTGTAAAGTACATCCATCTACCAATTTAAAAGGTCAGACTCATTAAACATATAGGTTTCTATACTTTGACATATACTTTGACAAACAGAAGAAACTTTTGGTTATGTCACTGTTGAAGGGCTCATGAAGGTCTTCTCAAATCTCTCTCTCACATCATCAGTGAATTCCTTCATGAACAAAGTCATGACTCTCCTATGTTTCACTTCAATATTACTTTAAACTCAGGGCTCTGTTATATCAATGAGTATAATGTGATGCGATCCTCATTGCCTGATTTCCAGCTAGAGATTGAAAATAACTACAAACAGATGACCACATCCAAATGGATCAGGGAAGTGTGCTTCACCACTTCATCCTCTGATACCCACAACTGCCTCTGGCAAATCATTGCCCAAAATCCTACCATCAATCTTATCTTTATGATCACTATCATAGAGGAATCTACAGTAGATGGGAGTCTCTGGGCAACAAAGTGCTAACCAGGGTTCCTCTCCTTTCATTTCAGAATTTCAAGTCGGGGTTGTTGGAAATGGATAATAGAATCACCGTTGTCCTGGAGCAGTTTGCCTGGATTTCCATTCAACACATTGAGTTCAAGGTCTATATCTATACTCAGCATGTGGGGTGGATATTCTATTTCATTTTATGCATTCTGGTTAACACACTCATAGAGACTCTTCCCTGAAATCGAGATGGCAGATATGGACCTTGTGTTTCTCAATGCCTCAAATAACCTAAGAGAGTCATTTGTCCTTGAGATGGAGGGGACAAACACACCCCCCAACATGATTAAAAGAGTACATACATCTCCAGCAAGCCTCGTCATCCCATGGGAGGATGTACTTTTATCCTACAAGACAGCTGTGCTTGGCATTGCCTACCAGCACTACAAGAAATGGTGCACACATGCTATGTGATATTTTGGGCATCAACTGGGGTAGGGGTGAAGGCCACAGGAAGGGGGGGGTGAGGACTGGAGCAAATGTCCTGTATAGTTGTCCAACAATATTGATATTCTGTGTACTATACATACATTATTCTACTTCTACCTGGACATAGGACACACAATCTAAATTAAACATCATGTACCATCTCTTTGTCGCATCATGTGAATCTTGATCCCATCATATCAGGTCCATTCACATTGGGTGGGATCTGTGTCAGCTCCTCATTGCTGAGACGAATGCAATATGTGTACAGTGCGACAACATTACAGTATTGTATCATCATTGCATGTTGACATCTCTAGCAAGAAAAAGTGGGGGGAGAGGGAGAGGGAGAGAGGACTGGGAGAGTAGAAGACAGAGAGTTGACATCACGTCAGCACCCATGGTGTTGTCATTGTCAGTCCAGATAACATGAAGGGTGAGGCCTTGAAGTGGAGGAAGGAAGGCGAGGTGGTGAGATGGAAAGGAAGGCAAACACAATGCGTGGATGATGCAACAACATGTTATATTGTCATCGTGTTGTGTCACTTTCTTATTCTTGTCAGTATGTGTTGTTGTTAGGTTGGTGGAGTGAAAGAAGAGGGACAGGGCAAAGCATGAGGTGTAGGGTTCGTCATTGTAGTCATCACCAAGAAAGGGGTAAGAGGGGTGGGTCTGAAGGAAGGTTAGGACAAGGTGAGGTGAGGTGAGGTGAGGTGCTGGAGGCAGGGTGCAAGGGAGAGGCGGTCATAAATAGAGATACACATGATGTACATTGTGGATACATTGTTGTCATTGCAGCACATTGTGCCATGTCACAGGGTTGTCCATTCACATCAGTGAGGTCAGGTGAGTGTGAGGGTGAGGTGGTGGTGAGGCTTTGAGGTTTCCTGATATGGTCTACCCATTATCCCACATAGTATCCTGTCTGAATCACATTAGCATCCATCCCACTGCCTGTTGCTATTGTGACTATCACAGAGTTCACGGTCACCTTACTTGGTGAGCCTTGGCATTATCAGTTTGACTTTGTGCTCATTTCTGACATTGTCTGGATGCCCCTCGGTGCTGTGGACATCGGTGGTGTTGCTCCCCTGCCACTTGGTTCAACTGGGCCACAGTTTGGTGGTGAATACTTCTTCTGCACTCGCTCTACTTGGCCCAGTGTTCTGACATTCTCCACAGGTTTTTCAGTGAATTTCTTGGGTCCTCTTTATGTCTCAACACTTTCCTCAACAACAGATGAGTCAATACATATCAGTACTATATACCTAGTTCACCATGCCATGGTTGCTCTCAGCTCGCTTCCAACCTCAGGGCCCAACATGTGCTGTTTGCTGACCTACCCCTCTGGTTAATTTCATTCTGGGATCACCCCAAAGCAATAGAAAAAGCAGGCCATCAGAAAATTCACTTGTTACCCTTCCTTGTTACTCTCTGTTGACAAGTACACTCTCATGACATGACAAGTCATGCTTCACGCTGATCAGGAATCTACTCATGCTGTTCCTGCACCCATGGCTACCCAATGGGGAGGTTGTGCTAGACAGGCAATGGAGAAAGCACCCACAACTCATGTGCCTGCTGCTGTTCCATGCACCTGTCCTGCACACATCGTGGCTAATTGGAAAGAGATCAATATTGAAAGGGAGCTTGCTAGGCAAGGCCTCGACTTGAAGACTGATGATGAAAACCTACCTGCCAAGGACCCAGCATCATCACAAACTGGGGTCTATGATCCCTTTGTTAGCCCTTCTCATGATCAATCCTCGAAAAATGCAAGTATGGCTGATATTCAGTACTTTTTTGAGTGAACTGAGGAGAGTTCGACTTGCAAGCTGTGCAGGTAGTTCCTATTGTTTTGACTCAAGCTACAATTGGCTGAAATCCATCATTTTGAAAGGGAGATTTATGATACTGATCTACTTGCATAGGAAGTGAAATATGCAAAGCAATGTACATATGTTTATGTAGCAAAATCTGGGAACTCTATGCTTCATGGCCATATCGATCACTGGCACCTGCACAAGTATCTAGAACTTGTGGAAGTGCATAGCTGGCCCACTTGGGTAGAAAGTGTAAAGAAGGCCAAGGGGTTAAAGTACACACTTAGTGAAATGTGGCAAGCAGCTGCTGAAAGTGGTACGCTGGATAACCTTTATGCATGAGTGAGTGGTTGGACCAATGCTTCAAACCCTGAGGACTGAGAGGCTTTACTTGTGTTCTCAAAGGAAGAATTTCACAAATGTCTCATAGCATTCATTGTAGCTGATGACCAGGTAGGTTCTACAAGCTCATTCTAAGGTGTGAAGTTTGGCTTACCTTGTGTAGTCCATCAATGTTGTAGAACATGGAGAATTCCAGAAGCTTCTTCTGTTCCTATGGGACAGCCTCCATGATTCCGACATTCCCTGTCACATGACTTCTTAGAGTTGTGGAATATATATTTGGTAACTCTTGGCCATGAAGTTGAGGCAAGTATGGATTATTGATCTAAGTTGTACTACCACTAACCTGCTATATAGCACATGCTTGGTTGAATCTCATTTATGACTGACACTTGGTCAGTGGGTAATTGAGCAGGCTTCCTTGCCCTCACAGCTCACTGGATTACTGAAGATTCTCAACATCATCTAGAGTTGAGATCTGCATTGGTTGGATTCACAAGAATTAAAGAGAAACACAATGGTTGTCTCCTAGCATGAACAATAATTGACCTCCTCAATCGTGTGAAAGCAACATCCAGGTTCTGTTTATACAATTCTGTTGAAAGTTAACTGAGCATTACCAAACTACCAGGTTGAGTATTTCACAATGGACAACACCTTGAACAATGACAGTTGCATGCAACACTTGGAGTGCTTGTTGGAATCTCGGGATATTCACTTTGATGTGCATGACCACCAAATACGATGCTTCCCACACATAATCAACATCTGCATAAGGCACATCTTGGACAGGTTCATGCATTCTGCAGTTGAAAAGATTGCAGAAGCTTGGGTTGATTTGTTTCCAGATAGCACTGGCTGCACACACTATGCAACCACTGTCCAGAACAAGCCTATCAAGAAGGGCTGCTCTATTGCTACAGCAATTTGTTCATCAGGTCTTCATCATGACAAGTTTGCAGAAACCATCAAACACGGAAATGCAAGGAATTGGTTTCAGGCACCTGGAAGTGGAGTCCAGGTCATTCCTAATCATGAACTGAAACTTGCTGCTGATACAAGGTGGGATTCTACATACAGTATGATCCATCACCTGATTAAGATAACTTATGCCCAGTACAGCACTGAAAACATTTAATGGCTATGAGGCTAACCTAATTAGGCTATCAACTACTTCCTTGCCTTGCTGAACCACTGTGACCTTGAGAAACTGAAGCTCTCCAAGTGGGAATGGAATGTACATACTTGAAGATTACTACAAGATTCTCAGCATAAGTGTTAAATACCTTCAGAATCATAACTGACATATCTGCTCTACAGATCCCTCACGTCATTCAAGATCACATCTCAAGTGAAAGGCTACCCCATCTTGGACTGTCCATACCATATTTTGAACTTTTTATGTCTGAATGGGAACAGCTTCGAGAGGATTGACCCTGACTCAAGCCATGGGTGGATATTGGCCTAGACTAGGCCACCAAATATTACAAGTGAATGGACAATACTACCACCTACGTTATTGCAATGCATATGTGTGATTTATAAATGCATTAACACAAAAACTAATTCTCATATAGTCATTGAGCCCTCTGTTTGAATGAGTTGGATTAAAGACCACTGGGATGAAGACTATGTTGTGAAGGCTAAAAAAGGTGTTTTAGATTTGGTAAGTACCAAACTTCTATATGACCTTATCCTGACTCAATAATTTGGGTCAGATGCATTGGTATTATAATAAGCAAGTCCCCAAGAAGGTGCCTAGGGACAGCCAGCCTCATACTTTTGAAGATTTTGATTTTATCACCACAAAGTTATGCATCAGGGACATGGCCAGCCAAAAGAAATCCTACCATATTGGCCATTCCACTGAAGATAAATACCATTTGTACACCAATGGTGCATTGACAATGCAAGGAGAGGATCCTTTTAGATTCTGGGATGTACATGCTTATACACTGCAGCTCGAAATACTAATGTAAACAAAATACAGGCGAATTGGAAGACATACCCAATCCTTTCTAGTATCATGATGGACTACCTCCAAATACAAGCATCAGCTGTCCCTTGCAAGCATGTTTTCTCACCCTGCACAGAGACTGACACAAAGAAGAGAAATAGAATCAGCCCTCACCTCATGGAGGCTCTTCAAATGCTCAAGTATGACTTCAAGACAAAACAACTGAATTTCATGGAACACACCTTAGTCAACCAGTGGGATCTCATGTACGATCCTGAAGAACCCAGAGACAATAATGATATAGAACTTCAGAGTCAGGAAATGAAGGATTTGATTGACAGCCTCATTGATGCTGTTGAGTGTGAAGAGGGTTTGCTCATGGAACTTCTATAGAACTGTAGAACTTCACCACTGTTGATCCCTAGACTACCACATCAAACTACATGCTATGTTTCTCATGACTACCACCATTCAATGCTGCTGTATCTGAATTGAAGGTTGAAATTACCTCTTAAACCTACAGTCAATCAACTAACTTGTCCAAACTCCCTTGCACTGTATTTACTTTGTTGTACTTTCTCTCAATGATTCTTTCTTGTGGTGACTCTCAGTTCAAGTTGGGAGAAAAATATGGTTCTGGGTCATCAGGTGAGTGGATACACTTATAATTGGTTACTAGAAGGCTGGCTTATGTGGCATGGGCATGGTTTTTCAAGCCTCTGACCTTATTGACAGCAGTCATGAGCTTGTTGTCAAGCTAAGTAAAGCTGAACCTAACCATTGTTCCCTTGAACATGAAAACTCCATTCTCTCACACTTGCATAGTGTTCCTGGTATTCCTTGATCTATCTGGTCTGGAGCAGCATCTGGGCACAATGCACTCATGCTTGGATCACTTGGGCCTTCACTGGAAGTCATTTTTAATATGTGTGGGCATGAATTCTCTCATAGTACCATGGCTCTGATTGCAGAGCATATGATATGTCTCCTTTATATATCTCTTCAGTGTTGACTTTTTCTGAACCTTTCCTATCTTGCAGCTTACATGTCTCAAGGCTGTCCATGTGTGTAATTTCATCCACTGTGATATCAAACCAGCTAATATCCTCGTTGGGAATACTACATACCACAATATGCTGTATCTTGCTGATTTTAGTTCTGCACATTGATAGAGAAACACTTCCATGCACACCCATATTCTGTTTTAACAAGGCATGGTGTTCATTGGCATGCCTGCCTTTGCTGCCATAAACAGTCACCTAGGGAATGAATTGAGCCATAGAGATGACATAGAATCTCTCATCTACATTCTCATATCTCTCTCTCATGGATCACTTCCCTGGTTCAATTGGAAACCAGTGCACAGAAGCACCATTACAAACATGAAACTGAACATCTCATATGACAACCTATCCAAGACCTTGCCTGTGGTATTTTTGGAGTTCTTGAAGCATACCCACTCACTCACATTTACAGAACAGCCTGACTATGTGCATTTCAAGTCATGGTTCCAGGAACTATAAGGTGGTTTAGACAGTGACACTATGCAATTTGACTGGCAAACACAAGACCTTACCCACGGTTTTATCATACCCACTGTGCTACCATGCTTGTCTGTGATGTCCCCTGCAAACCCCAGGTGAAAGATCTGTTAATGATTGAGGTCTGACCCCCATGGCAGCAAAAAAGGTGTGTGAAGTATTTATTACATCTACATCAAATAAGCTGATTGTGTACTTATCCAGCTCAATATCCCTCCACTTGCCATTGCACAGCCAACATCACAGCATACAAAAGTCAAAAGACCACAGTCATCTGCATAGTCATGTGGGATGATAATGTTGATAATATATACATAATGTTGCTTGCTATATGCCTGTATCCACATCTCTTTGTTGTTTGTAACACTGAATTATTTCAAACTGGTCAAAACTGGTCCAAAACCAGTTGAGACTGATAATGTAGTTTTTCTTGGTTCCAAACTGGAACTGAACTGGGTAAAACTGGAACCAGTTCCTGGTTAACCAAACTGTGACAACACTATGGGCCCTATGTGTCTACAATGGTCAATCAGTGGATCAGTGACAACCTGAAAGAGAATGTTCCCAGTCTCTGGAAACATGGCTGTGCTCTTGAAGACATCTGTGAGGCTCTAGGAGTCTCAAGAGCTAGCTGTTACTGACAGAGGAAGATCCTCACAGAATATAGAAATGTCAATCGGCCACCATCTCCTTTGGTTGGGCACACATGAAAAATCACTTGAGAAATCCTTGGTGCTATCAAGCAGCTTTACTCTGAAGACTCCAATCTCTTTCTTGATGAGGTCTGTACATGGCTTACTGTCAAACACAATATGGAGATTTCAACCTCAAGGCTGTCTCAAAACCTGAATGATGCTGGCCTTACTTGAAGAATGCTCTGAAAAATTACATTGGAACAGGATGAGGTTTGATGGAGGAGTTCAAGTAAATGCTCCAAACCAATTTCATTGGTAATGGATCTGAGTTTGTTGTTATTGATGAGAGACAAGCAAAAATTGATCACATATATGCATGACATTTTGATAGAGCTAGGGAGAGACAATATGAAACCCAATACTCTCTGTGTGTAGCCCTGACAATGAATGGATACCTTGCAGCATGGGCAATAGAGAGCTCATATGATGGTGAGCAGTTCTATGACTTTATTGCTGAAGATGTTGTAAGTGCATATATTTTGAGGCCCTTTTACTATTTTTTTGACAAGAAATCAACTGTTAGTTGCCCCATATGAATCCATATCCACAAGAATGTTTTGTCATCATGCTCAACAACTGCCAGATTCACCACAACCAAGATGTTATTGATCTTGTTCATAAAGCAGGTAATGAAATGTTTTGATTGGCATTTTAAATTGACACAAAGTTATTCCAGAATGTTATCATGCTGCCATATTTCCTGGACCTCACACCAATCGAAGAATCATTCAGCACTTGTACATCACCTATAAGTGTAAGAATATGTACAGCACACTCTCCTAGTCAAGGCATATATTTGTCGCCATGGTCACAAGCTATGCCTTGATGATCATCCTATTCACACACTGTTAGACACAACTGCATGTATTACAGCAGAGAAAGCACAGGGATGGTTTTGGGATACTGGGTACATCATTGCAGAGTAAAGTTACATGTTGCTGAAGTCAAGCTGAATGTATGCTATGAAACATGATGAAAATGGAAGCAGGAGTCCAAGTGACATGCCAAGATGTAAACAGTGTGGTCTGAGAACAAACTTACATTTGACCTAATTTGATCTTCTGATGAAAGTGATAGTGTACCTCCAAGAACATCTCCCAACCCAATCTTTAAAACTTTCCATGTTCTGGCCATTCTCTTTTCTCAAATCTCTCAACAGGCAGCTGGATTCATATTAGTCTCTGGCTTCATGATGATCTCAGGTGATTGTGGTGGTTCCTGGTCCCCTGCAAAGCCCACAAAGGCTATGGTTTCTTTCCATGCCCCAAGATAGCATACTGTGAGGCTAATACATGATACACTGTGAGAATGCACTACCTGGGGCCATAGATAGCTTAAAAACAGTGTAGAAACATTCATAAATACAGTGTCAATAAGTTCTTGGGCACAACAGATCACGACTTGAAGCTGTCATCAATATGAGTGAACAAGGAAATGATCAGAATTGTGGTCACTTCATCCACTCTGTGCTGTGTCAAAAACAATTCCCAAGAAGTTGACAAGAGGGTTAAAACCAACAATTTTCTCTATACATCAAGGCTGACTGTAGTATATTCAGTACAATCTAAAACACTCTCTGAAATACCCCTGTGTATGACCAAATAGCTTGAATTGGAATTCAGGTAGGGCTTTTCCCTTGGTGAATATACAATGAATACTACAGCAAAAAGCTTTTTGGCTGTCAGAATTAGCCTATCTTGACCTTGTTAGACTTTCTGGCAAGTTGCTTCACCTGTCTGCAAGATAGCCAAGTCATCCTGGCAGGCCAGGTACCATGGGTTGTCATCTGAGATACATACACCCTCACCAAGAAGCGAATATCCCTTGCTCAATGTGAGCACCTGCATCAATTGAATAGTATTGGAAAAGATAATACATAGCCTACTGATGTGTTATTAATGTGTAGCTCACCATTACTCCCTCAAAATCTGTCAAAATGTGCAAATATCCTTAGAGAACACCTGGCTAACATGCATTATGATCTAATCAGGACACAATCTGAGTTGGCACAGGTTACACAGCACCTGACACAGGAGAAAGTGAAAGTGATGTCTATAAAGATGATCCTACTGCTGTGGATGTCATCATTGAGATGTACACCAAGGCACAACTCCCACACTTCATTGGTGAGTCACCATTATGTTTTTCACTGGTGTACTTGCAACATGGCAGAAATTTATAGTAGAGTTTAAGTCAGGCAGCATCATTGCAACATCAACAGATGCTGAACAGGAGCTTGCATTTATGCCCACCACCAATGACAAAAATAAAGGCAATCTTGGAATGTGGCATCACTCCTGAGGTAAACCTAGCCTTGTAGTCAGCCAGTTTTCAGACCAGGTTGCCTTCTTTTGAAATGCCACGCAGACATTCATGGACAAGTCATTCACAGACAATGATCATGCTCATGTTGGAAAGGCAGCACAACAGGTTAATGCAGATTGAATCAAACAATTACCCCAGGAGGAGCTCATTCAGCACATGACTACAGTGGCCAAACAAGCAAAAGAGAAAGCCAAGAAGAAACTCCAAAATCACACAGAGAAAGATGAATGCTTTGCTGCAATCACTATTATCACTGACCACAAAACCCTTCAATCTATGGTCAATAGGGATATTGAGAACCAGCTTGAGCTTCATTGACGTCTGGGTAGATACTGGAATTCCTCTCAAGACCCACCTGAAAACAAGATCTGCATGGATTGATGCATTGATAGCTGCTATTGAGCAGTATGAGATCCATGGTGGTACTGTAGTAGCCATTCTGGAAGGGTCAGGAACCCATGCAGTTAAGCACACCAGATGTAACTTTGATGATTTTGATGATGATAACTATATTTATGATTAACTTATTTCTTGATATCCTTCACCCTCCACTTCAAGTTCATACTCATATCTTATGATTAGTAGATGCTTGATTACATTACACACAACATCTAGTTTAGATATTGATACTCTTGAATCAACTGTATTGATTGCAGATGCAGTGAAATGTGATTTTTCACAAGTGTACCATCTTTTCACTCAGATAGGGGTATTTTGCTTATATAAGCATCACATGCTGTTGGTGCACTTTGTGCACCACCATTGATATGACATGATATATATACCAATTTTCTTTTTCATCTGACTGCTGCCATGCCTTAAAATTTATTATAGCGAATTTCATTTTATTCACACACTGCTGTAATGAGTGATTTCCTCAACAACTTCTCCTACATGGATGTTGATTCTGCAGGTCAGAAAGAGGAGGAGTTCTTTTTCAGGGACCTTGACCTCACAGATCTTCTCATGGCTTATGAAGACAATTGACCTGATGATGAAGAGCCAACTCACTTCAAGTTCAAGTTAACCTGTGAAGAGGAGGCATACATCCTTTGCAATACAGTTCTTGCACTTGTGCCTGTTAAGCTGGAGGACTCTGACCCCATTCTGAAGTCACCACAGAAGGAGGCCTCCCAACTCAAAGGCCATGTCCACTAGAGAGGAGCTAAGCAGGCATGGCAGGAGCCTGAGGTTTATCTGGGAACAGTATCTCAGTTTCCCCTGGCCAGTGCCCCCCAAAAAGGTACATATGCAGAGTGATAGAGCTCAGTTCTTTTCATATCTTTTCAAACATGCTTAAAACTACAGGTAACACCCCAGAGTTCCTGAACCACAGGCAATTCCATTGCAAAAGCAGGTGGAGGCATATCAAGAAGGATCTCCAACCCAACACCCCCAACAATTCACATGCTGGTGGTGCTGCAATCAACCCTGCCTCTGTGGGTGAGTCAGGTGCTATTTTCTTGCATAAATCTTGACTCCTAATTCCAGAGCAACCAATATCTTAACCATATCCTAGATCCCTGCTGATGGCCCTCAGAATCAAATTGGCAGGGAGGTGTTGGCAACAATGTTCACATAACAGGCTCCATGACAAGGCTGCACATGCACAGCAGCTTTGCTGTGCTGTGGAAAAAAACCTCCAGGCAAAGCAAGTTTTGACTTTCCTAGTTGACATTTACTCCATCCTAGTCTCACAAACTGGGTGGGTTGGCCACACAGTGTCAACATGAACAGAAAAACAGGAAATATGGCATCTTTTTAAATCTCGGAAGGTGCTGTATGTGCTTAAGGCATTTGAAATCAAAGGAATCCTTATAATAAGTGAATCTTCTTTTTCTTTCTTTCTTTCTTTCTTTATCTTGAAAAACTCATCAACACTAGGTACCAGCAACTACTAATCTTTGACCAGCACAACCATTGGCTGGTTTTATGCAGCCAAGTGGCATCTTTTGCTGTAGAGAATATGGCTAAACTTAACAGTTTACTTGCAAAACTTGTTGGGGATATTCCAATATCAAGAAAAAAGTTGTGGAAGAGGTATGGGTCAAATCCTTGGGGCAACCATGTGCCTTCTCTTCTTGGTTTCTATCACTAGTACACAAAGGTATGCCTGTTTTATTCATTTTGTGCCATTGATGATGACAACTTTGTTCTTTTTTCATAACCCCACTCTGTCAGAGTTGTATCGGCTAAATGAAAAGCAATCAGATGATTTCATCAACTCCCCAATGATTTAGAATCTTTTGTGAGTGTGTTTTGCTCCTATAGCACTTAGCTGCTCATTTTCTAGATAGAAAGCATGTTTGCCAGGTGTTGGAGCTTCACTTTCCTGAGTGTGATGCCTGCTACAAGTTTGCAGTCAATTTTTGGAAAAAGAGGGGTTGCAAAGCCCAATTTGGCCTTTTTTGAACACTTCTGCCCTAACATACCCCTACCTGAGGGTGCAGGCAAAGTGCATACACTTTCTTATGCAGACTGCAAGAATATTGCAGGAAGGATCTGAGCACTAATGACCTACTCCCAAAAATGTAGGTATAGCTTATTCCCGATTCCTTTTAAACTCAAAGTGGATCTAGAGTCATTCAACTCCAAAGAAAGGGCATGGCTTGTGATTTAGGAGCTGCATGTGATTCTTGAGTTGCCATTGGGTGTAGTTTTGCTCTATCTATCTGCTTTGTTCTGAGCCTTTTTCTTTCACACCCCCACACCCCCACACTCCTTTCTCCCAGATTTAGATGTGATCAGCTCTGAGGACATCCCAGACATCACAAAACAAGGAAAATATCCAAAATGGCACAGTGATGCAGAGGGAAGAGGTAGCCTGGTATGGTTTAACCAGGCAAGCATGATTCAAGCAGCCTGTGTGGGCCATTGCTACCTTAAGGAGGCTAAAGAAGCAGGTGTTGTACAACTATAAACTTTCAAGAGGATACACATAAATTCTTTACCCCTGCTGCAGTCTTTATACACCCCAGCTAGGTAAATTACAAATAGTTACAATTCTTACTGACTGTTTGTAAGAAAGCTGCAAAAGGCTTAAGAAAAGGGGCCTATAGAATGTTGTAAGTCACTGTGATATTGGGTGGTGGCATAGCTACCTATAGAATACTATAAGTCACTAAAATAGAAACTATCACTCCAATGTAAGGTAAGATTATGTAAGCAATATGCATACTGGAATAGGAACCAACACTTTCAGCTATCATAAACTGGGGAGTGATGCACCATGATGATTCAGAGTGAGCAAGCTAGGCCATGTACTCTTGGGGATTTGAAATTCAATCAGGTGCAACACATTCACCCATGCAGAGGCCATTTTGGAAATATCATGGTGGTCATCATAAGAAAATATTGCAAGATTAACAATAATTAACTACTACCACATGTTTTGCAAGACCTATCTCTCACATCTGTTTCTTTTAAGTGCTTATATAATCAACCTTAAAGCAAGATATCTTACAGTATCATTATAACATATTTTGCAAGACATTTGTGCACTTTGCCCCATTTACATAACTACCTGAAAGTAGTGGCATCACCAGGAATGATGACCAAAAGCAGCCATTATTTCTATAGCATATTCAGATTTGGAATCTAATGTTTTCATGCCTTCTTCCTTTATTCTGGCCATACCCCTTGGTTAAACAATACATGTGGCAGTAATAAAATACTATTTATTGCATATTCTGTCATTCCCACCACTTAGTAATGATGTGTTCTAGTGTCTTAAAAGGTCTGAACCAGTAGTACAATAAAAAAAGAAATATATATTTGCATTTTTGACATACCAGAAAATTGTTCTTGAGAACCTTATGATAAATTACCGTTTCATTCATATATGTATGCAACATACCAGCAGTGCAAATAGCTTGGTAGTGTACTAGTAATATCATAACATATTCTTCACATGCCCCTATTTGTGTTTCTTTATTCCCCCATGTCTTCAAAGGTACTTTTATCTCTTCTAGAGCACTTTGCCAGTGGGTATATAAAATGACATATGACATTATTGACATACATATATCATCAGGGCACCTATATAGGCCACTAGCATGCCCTCTCATTCATTTGTTGACATACTTCCAGGGCTCTTTATAAGGAGCTGAAGCTGTTGGGAATCAAATGAACATTTCAATAGCATAGGAAATGTATTGAAAACTCAGAACACTTTAAAAAACATACTATGGTAGCTTCCACAACACATATGTGGATATTCTAAGGAATAGAATTGGTTGTATACATTACAAACAGCATGTTAAAATATTTTCCTGCTGTCAATCTCACACATTTTGAATATCTATGAAATGCTTTCTGTGGGCCAGACATTGAAAGATATGAAAAAGTGCAATGGAGTAATACTGATAGGAGATTCGTGCAGTATTCATCCAGGAACAAAGGGATGCATGAGATTGACAGCAAGAAAATATTTTAACATGCTCAATGTGAAAACTGACCGGCATGAAGATCATTACTTTTTTTGAGGTCCAAGATAACATTGGCCAGGCTGTATTATAACTGCCTTCTTACCATGCCCAAGGTGTTAGTACCACTACTAATCAATATCTTTGGACTTGTCATTGTCAACATGAAACAGGAACTCGTTTGAGGTGACCTTGCCAAACCAAGCAATGTGTCATCATCCATTTTCCTTCCTGTGGTCTTGGGGTGGGTTGATTTTGGTTGATTTCCTATTTTTACCTGTGTTTGACTCTAGTCTGTTGTAAGTATGGTGTTCTCTATGGTCTAGAGTGGGGCATTGAGTACTGTTGGATTGTTGGATGACTTGAAGGAAAGACAGAGGGACAGGAATCTGCTTACCAACAATGATATTAGAATAATATCAACATGCACTATTCCTAAGACATACCTGGTGCCATGAGGGGAAGGGGAGAATGATGAGGTAATGAGAAGGGCTGAATATGTGCTTGAGTGATTCAGGGTTTGGGAAGGTAGATATTACTCCAAGTAGAGAGACAAGGCGAGCCACAGGTCATTTCATGGTGCAGCACCATGACTACAGTCTCAGGATTCAGGGTGCATTGATTGTGATGGCCAAGTGGGTGGACAAACTGGGTGGAATGGAAGTGGCCCTTGGCACAGTGCCACAAGGAGTTTCATGAACTGCATTTGAGCCTGTGCAGACCTGGATTTTGAGATGTTACCATGGAGGTGAGCTTGCAGAGAAGCTTGGCACATTGGTTTTGCAAAGGAAAAGAATCTTTACTGTGATAATGACTTGAGGATGAGTGCAGGGATGCCCAAAAGCCTTAGCCAAGAATCAGTTCAAGCAATGCAATGGCAAAGTCTGGAGCTTACTGAACTGAAGCTACATTGCACATGTGTGTCAAGGATCAATTGTTACAATTTCTTTCTTTTCTTTGACTTGTACTACTTCACTTTACTTGATACCTAGGTATCCTTGTACGCTCATTCGTACTTCGTCTCTTTTCACCTTATGTAACCAGCATCAGCATCACCTGCATGCCTACTCATTTCCTTTCACGTCATCATCTGATAGCATCGCTCTTACTCATTTCATTTCACGTCATCCTCCGATGGCATCATACTTAGTCATTTTACTTTTGTCATCATCCAATGCCTTCACATCATATGATTCCTCCTTTTGGCCTTTTGGCCTTCCACTCTTCTTGGCCACCCCTTTTGGACACTTGGTCCATGCATAATTCTTGTAGTATAAATACCTCACAGCGATACTCTTGTACACTAGTCTTGATCTCTGCAATCTAGCTGAGTATCACTGCTCCACTCAGAACCTTCCTTGTGACCACTCGACCTAGGACTCCTTTAAGTCCTCATAGGAACACTCGGACTCTTTGTAGTCAACCCTCAACCGTCCCTTGGGTATAGATTCCCAAAAGGACAACTCTCAGCAACACCTGAGTTTTCACTCATCTCTCTAGTAGCAATCTGCTGACCAGAAACCCTTGTTCAACTCTTCAGCGCACCACATATCAAGTGGTGGTTTTTTGAGTTATTGCAGCCACTTGGTACTTAGTGCTTTGTAGCTACGCTAGGTTCTACCTGGAACTATTGTAACATAAGATCAAGACTGCCCTTATGGCATGCCTTCACACAGTAGCTACCCACCATTTCTGGATGACCCCCCACTTGTCCTCTCTTGAACCCCAGTTGGAGTCTTCAGACATCTAACACCCCTTCGTCCGATTTATCTGACAATAACCCTGAACCCTCGACCCCACCTTCTGAACCCCAGGAGGCAGACCTCAACATCAATGTCAAACACCCCAACTCAGAGGATGAAACTCAGTAACTAGCTGATTGTCTTCATTAATCACTTGACCTTCCCGCTCTTGCCTCCTTCGTGTTCCCAACGACCCCACAAAGGATCAATCCTGGACCACCATCTATCCGGAACCTGAACCCCTCCATTGTTCCTTCATCAGCACTAACATTACCACCCACCACCTTGACTCCTAGCAACATGTCCGGTAACAAAGCCATCAAACTTCGCCTCGGAAAACCCTCAGCCTTCAATGGCTCCTATGATCATGCCATACCCTGGCTCAACGACGTAGCCACCTACCTCTTCGTTAATGAAGATGTCTACAACACGGAGAACAAATGAGTTGCCTTCACCCTCTCCTTCATGACTGAAGGACCTGCTCTCACTTGGGCTGACACATTCCATGCTAAGTCCATCATTGTGAGATCCTTTGGAACCTGGGCTGACTGGCAGACAGAGTTCCAAAAGGACTTCGAACACCACAATACCAAGGGCGATGTGATCACCTGGCTCTCCACCACCTGCTCTACCAAGAATGAGGATGTCCCCTCCTACATCTTCTTCTTTCACAACAAAGTCGTTACTGCTAGCCTAGCAAGTTCCAACTCTGTCCTGATCAACTTCTTCGTGGCCAGCCTCCCACCTTCTCTCATGCGGCACATCCAAGGCATGGACACGGTCCCTACCACAATTGATAAGTGGTATACCCAAGCCATCCATTTCAAAACCCAATGGGAATGCGCTGATGAAATTGCCTGCCGAAACAAGAAACCCACCACAGCTGTCATCTTCCATGACAACCCCCCTCGCAAGAAGGAGCGAGATCCAGACGCTATGGATGTAGATGCAATCTACGTCCCAAAGCTCACCAAAGCTAAGTGAAAGCAATGCTTCAAACAAAAACATTGCTTCCACTGTCACAAACCAGAACACCGAACATCTGCTTGTATGGTGTTCTTGACCAAAACCCAACTCACATTCTCCTCCAAGAAAGTCTAGAAGGCCACCCCCAAACTGGACCCTGTCCCTGCATTAATAGAAGTCAAGGAAGATGACGAGGACACCATGAGTGTCAACAAGGTGACCACTCCAGTCACAGGTTTTTAAGGAGGAAGACCGATTCGACACCGGTATCTTCCCGTTCTCATACCCATGTACTTGTAGCTGAGCTTTCATCCCAATCTATGCAAATCCCTGTTAGATTGAACATTACAGCTACTTCTCAAGATGTTGACACCTGTGCTGTCATTGACTCAAGGAGAAGATGGCTTGTTCTGATGATGATTGAAAGTGATTGGGAAGGCAGCCACTCAACTACAGCATGTAAACAGCATCAGTAAACAACAAATACCTGAATATCAGGCATACTCAACTACAGCACTCCATAGCAAAGCATCTTTTATATAGTTATCCAAAGTACTTCAGAGCATATCAGTAATCAACAGATACCTGAGTACTAGACATAATCAACTAGAGCACTCCATAGCAAAGCACCTTCTACATAGCTACCCAGAGTACTTCACAACATACCAGTAATCAGAGCACCTGTTACATAGCTATACATAGCACTGCCACTGATCAGTAAGCTGCTTTGAGTCACTTTCACTGTTTCCTCTGAGTCAGACCTTTCCATTACTATGCCAAACATCACCAAATTTTGCAAAGATCAACAAACCTAAATGTCCAAGTCACAACACCAACAAAGAAAAGAAAGGTATGTGTAATAACCTAGAACAAAATGTGGACTATGAGGGAACTTGCAGGAGATTGTAGTCAGTGTTAAGAGGATGAATGCAAGTGGAGTCCAATGAGTGAGGCGAGAACTACAGAGAAAGACTCAGTCAGAGATTATTGGGAGAAACCCAAAGGTGAACTTTGTTAGAGTTCCCTGGGTGCTGGATTCAAGTCTTTATATACTAAAAGTACATCAGAGTCCTAATCTGAGTATGAACTACATAGATAAGAAATAGTGTCCTGATTGAATGATAAGGTGGGAATACATGAGGTATCAGCATGTATGTGAGTCATAGATAAAGACATGAGGAAACAATGCTATAACAATACAGTATAAGCATGTTATGAGATAAACACTGCTTTAATAATAGATATGAGTCATATAGAATCATAGATAAGAGATAATGTGTGAATACACATGTGTTGTGCATGGGTTATGACAGTGTGTGATGACACGTGTCTAATGATAATGATATAAATATCATAATATGGTGACCAATGGGGTTAGGTCCTGAGGACAGCCTTGACATGAAACAAAGTGTGCCATAATAGATAATGAAGTATCTTGTATAATAGAGTAGAGCTTGAGTACGAAGGCAAAAAGAATAATGAGTAAAACGTGATTGTTACAGAAATGGCTAAAATTTTTACAAATGTCTACTTTCTTGTTAAGTTAGTGAAAACAGCTCTTGATCTGGTTAATCTTGTGGGGCTAGAAAGTCCATATCATTGCAGCTTACTAGGACTAGTACCTCAAGGCAAACATGAACATCAAGATAAACAACTGGTGATCCCATAATCCTCACTGGCAAGCAGTTGAAAATCAAGACTTGAGGTGCTGGGGAAGTACTAGGTTGCTGAAGAATGATGCTTCATCCTGTGAAGAACATAACAGTAGCTTCACAGTTAAATTGAATGAGGAGAGTGTCACAAATTTGGTGCATAACTTTGATAACTGCTTGTGGCTATAAAATGGAATCAGGCATATATAAGGCAGTCCCAGAAAAAGTCATAAACCATTATATCAATATCCCTGCTTCATGCCTACAGACAACCTTCTCATATTGTAGCTTGAACACCACTGTTGTCCATATGTCATGCTTTATGTGGATTGCTCCCTTACCACTAACTTGAGAGAGGTGTCAATAGATGCATGCTTGCAACAAGGACAAAGATGGTATTGGACTTGTCTTATGATTCATGGGCTATCCCCATCTGTGCTCACTCCAAGGCAATGTAATGTCCTGCAATGCCAACTTGAACAGTGACCTTGAAGTCCTTGGTATTGCATTGATCAAGATGGTTGGTATACCTGAGTGCCATCATCAACATGGGTCAAGGTGAAGAACAAAAGGAAGACATACCTCAAGCCATGAAGAACATCTTCACATGCTCCTGGAAAAACTCACAGCAAAGAGCAAATATCCTCAACTGAGACTATACCTTGTCTAGCCCTATAAGACCCACAGCCAACTGGAGTGTTTCTTCTCTCATCTTGAGTTCTTTTAGCCTGGTGTGTATCCAATGAGGGAAACAACAATCAATTTATGATAGAATGAAACTAGTGTGACAATTCAGACTCACCCTAGTGTCTCCAGAGTATCAGTAAATTTGTGGTGCACCAACAACACAAGCATGTCCATAAGCAAGGCACTTTTCCCTGGATAACACACTATGTTCACCTGTGGTAGATTCATGAGTAGATTGTCTGTCATTTCTGGGTCATGCTGAAATCAACTTTGCTGAGCAATTTATTTGACTTGTGGATGAGCTTCTGGGAAAGAATGATCATGAAGGGCTACTCAGATGACTTAGGGTAACATACAGCAAGGAATGGAATGGGATTTGGACATTCCAGCAAACCCATGTTGTAATCCGTAAACTTTGCCCCAGCATTTTTCAACATGGGTGTCTCTTGATGCATCATTAACTCCAAGACATCACCACTCAACTGGAATACATACAAAAAAGCTCTATGATGACACAAGGTGAGCAAATTCAGGATGACCAGAAGGCTAGCTCTGTCAAAGAGTTGATGAGTGAAGTGGATAGGAAATGACTACACTAAACACACAACTTGTGGTCTTGAAGAGTTGGTTCAGAGAATCAACTCTCTGTTAATCAGGAAATTTTTCCATAACAACTGAACACTGAAACTTGGGATAAAAATAAGCAATGAGGGTCAAGGTGAAATTTCCCAGATACCACAAAGACAGTGAAGAGATTCCAGCTATGTGCATGAGCATGGAAGGAGTAGTTGTATCCACCATATATGTCAGGGCAATAAAGAGTGAAAATGCACCTACAGAACCTTTCTCAGCAGTATGGACACTGGTTCCTGTCAAAAATGATCCTGTCCTACAACACCTGATAAGTATGGAGCATAGTTAACATTGGGGAAACATATATCAGAACCACTATCTGGGTGACAAACAGTATGGTCATGTCCTAGCCCACTACCTGTGCTTGTAGATGACACAGTTGCAGCACCAAGCTCATACCATCAATGTTGGACAAACATTTGATCTCTTGGATGGTTTCTGCAAGTTGATCCAGTCTGCAACAAGAAAATTCCAATAATGATACTGTGTTCCATGGGTCAGGGACATAGATGTGATACCGTCCAAGATATACACAAACCTAATGAACAAGGTCAACATCACAACACCACCTGGCAAGTTGTATATCACAATAAAGATCATGTTTACTTGTGAAGTGTTAGTTTGTGGTTGTTGTCCTTCACCAGTGATGCTCATCATGATGGACACAATGCCAATTGATCCTTCCAGTAACATTATCTCAAATAGGGCGAGTACCAAAGTGGAGAAATTGTCAAACAAGAACTTGGTAGAGGGTCCAGGGTCACATGGAACTGGGAGACTGAAGCTATTCCTGCAGATTGTGTTCGTGTATTCACTGGTACAGTCCCCTATACCTCTACACATTGGACACTCATATCATTGCATTTGTTCATCAACCTGGTAAAGATGTTCATGCCCTAGACACTGAAATGGATGAGTAGAGAATGGTGAGAACCACAGTGTTGAGTATATGCATAAAGCTAGCCAGAATCAAGTGCACAAAGGTGTTCTGCATCTTCTTGATCATGATCATAAATCGAAGAGCTTGTGGTGC
Organism: Chiua virens; assembly: GCA_019787685.1. Classification (NCBI taxonomy): domain Eukaryota; kingdom Fungi; phylum Basidiomycota; class Agaricomycetes; order Boletales; family Boletaceae; genus Chiua; species Chiua virens. The sequence goes on from JAHNUO010000033.1 coordinate 167,321, forward strand.
CTTCAGGGTATGGATGTGTCAACTGAGACCACCAATGCAAATTGATGTGAATGCTGTATTTGCAAGGGCCCCTGCCATGGTAATGGAGTTGAGAATATTCCTGATAATGCACTAGGGATGAAAAGAAATCCATCTGCAACAATTTTGATCAAGAATTTGGTGACCAGCATCATGGTGAAAGCAAATCCTGTGGTGTTGAACCATGCAATGAGTTGGTCTATGTTGTAAGTAGTAGCCATGCCAATAGAGAGGTATCCAATTGCTTTGGTAGTGACACTGTAGAAAACAACCAAGATCACAAGCTAGAAGAATGAATGTGCTACATTTAAGGGGTGTGTACCTAACACCTGCTCTGCACCAGTGGGACAAATGATCTTCTGGAAAAGACAATGAAGGTGGTTTGTTTGAGGGATAATCCAAAATGTCTTGTCATATGTCCAATATCTCTGAATCAAGTCAATAGTCTGAGTCCTATGGATATTATCGGAGTCCTTGGGAGTTGGAACCATGACAGCATAACATGCCCATTCTACTGCCCCCTCTCAACTCAACAAGGATGGAGGACATCACCTGCCCATTAGCTGCAGTCACCTCTGTTTTCCCTTGTACAACCTGCACATGCTAACATTTGCATGTTCTATTGGCCTGAAATCATGCATGGGTAGCAGTGTGGACTCGGTATCAATAATTTACTGTTTTATCTCAAAATGTGTGGAACACAATGCCAATGGTGAGATTCAGGTACAACTGGATGCCATATCAGCTAACATTACATATGGAATTCAGATGTCTAGGTCAATACACATGACAGGACATCCAAATCACTGGAAGCGAGGAATGGACTATAAATGATTACCCACAGAATTTTGCAACCTGGAATCTAATGTTGTGGATATGCATGTTCATGCTTATGAATTCATCCCATTATACATTTGACTGACCCAACCAGTGAGTAATGGAGTGATGAAGTTGCAGGTGTCTCATCCTTGTTGAGCAAGAAAAAATTGTGTAGATAGTACACCATGATCATGCCACAGTGAACTTTACTTTCTCATGACTTACTTAGTGGAATCTAATGTTGTGAATATGCATGTTCATGCTTATGAATTCATCCCATCACACATTTGACTAACCTCACCAGTGAGTAATGAAGTGATGAAGTTGTGGGTGTCTCACCCTTGTTGAGCCAGATAAGTTATGTAGATAGTACACCGTGATCATGACACAGTGAACTCTACTTTCTCACAACTTACTTAGTAGAATCCAATGATCAAGACTGGTACATAATAGAATTCCTAGCTCTGCTTTTGTCAAAATCTAAGTAAGGGCAGGATATGCCCACTACATGAATGAGTAAGGTAATGACAATGCAATGATTAGAGACTCACCTTAGCCACTGCCCAAGGTGGTAGTGAATGACTGAGGAGTGAAAAAGATGAAGGTTTGAATAAATACCTATGGGTGGAGCTATGCTCAAATAAGATAAAGAACTCTAAACTCAAAATAAGCAAGTCCAAAAGGAGAAGAACCAAAGGAATAGAAAATCTAGGTGCACATATCAACTCTGAGTATCTTCAGAGTATTCTGGAGATGGACTTGTGTGAGTAGGGGACACTTACTCCTCAGAGTTGCTTAGGAGTGACCAGAGTAAACTGGAGTTCTCAGTTTTGATAGATTTCACCCATGCCCTGTTGCCCTAGCTATGGGGAAGAGTGGTTTTGCCAACCAAGAAGCCATGGTAAGGCATATGAGCCAGCCAAGGTCTAGTTGCTCTGGTTGGTCTAATAATCTCATTTGTCTCCAGGAAGAACTTCTCTCTACACTTGCATATCTAACCCAGCAAGATACTAGTAATAGTATGGTTGCAGACAAAGATGCAAGAAACCCTCAGGAGTTTTACAACTCAGAAGCAGAAGGTGCATTTGAGCATGCCAGTGTTCCAACAGACACTCCCCAGCCAAATGTACCCATGTTCACTGTACAATTCCAGGGTGCTGCTAATTCATTCAAGGATAGTACCACCTTTCTCAACAAATTTGACATAGACAAATTCAACAACCATTGAGGATCCAACATATACTATCTGTATTCTTCCCATGGTAAATGGGAATTGGTGTCATTCCTCCTTAAATCCAGTCTGTGCATGGGTGTGATTGACTCCTTTTTGTCTCTTGATTTGGTTTGTGTGGCTTTATAAGTTGTTGACCACCTTTACTGTCAATATATAAGATCAAAGGCCTACCGCTTTTGTTTTGTACAGCAAAGAAACTCTGAAAATGAGCAGAACTACTTCCAAGCAGGCCATGTTGGAAGTCATGCTTGATTAATACCTTACATCCAACAACACATCCTGTTTTTCTGTACTGGAGCAGATGCAGCAGCATAATAGCCATTGCCGCTGCATCAAGAAGTTGATCTCCACATTTTGCTCCAGTCAATCATGGCCTCCAGCAGATCAGTTGCTGCTCTTCAAAGTTGCCAATACTCCAGGCATGTTGTTCTCTTTGGAACAATCTATTTGAAATCATGCTGGCAACATGTTCAGGCATCCCTTCAACATTCCTTCTTGCTTAGTGAACTGATTGTGATTGCTCGTCCACCCTCCAGTCATGGAATTATAGGTTTTCAGTAATGCCACCAAAATTAATATCAATGCTTCTGAGATTCTTGCCTAGAATGTGTCAATAATAATGAAGCAGCAGATAATTGAAACCTGTGAACCTGTCTTGCTTCTCCCAGGGCATACAGCAGATACCATGCAAGTACTACACCATTGCAACTGATAATCACAGCTGGTTCATTGCTGACTTCTGTCTCTCTGGGCAAAAACTGGCTCAGGAGCTCTACTTCATGTGCATTGTTTGTGCTGAGATCATTCACCTCCAGCAAATATAATATCTCTGCTGCTGATATGTTGACTGTCTCTGTAAGCCTTGAGCATTATTTTGTTAATGAATAGATCAATCTTCTCACTGGTATTCTAATAGGCCTTCACCAATCTCTCTACCAGGTGATTGGCATTGGCAACTAGCACCACAGGCAGATGTATGCTTGGTAGAATAGGTGGCACATTGTCTGAATGTAGTGTTTTGCAGAATTGAGAAACCATGTATTTCTATAGAATGGAAGTGAGATAGAGCACCATGTCTGTGTTGCATTCCTATCTCCATGGCAGACTGTATGTATATATAAATATGTGTTACTCCCTTCACTGCATTCAATGTATAATATGAGACAACACTGAATGGTAACCATGTGGCAACAAGTTGCCATCAGCTATGTGGTGCACTCTAGGGCTATTGTCAGTGAGATTGCAGCTTCTCTTAGTGATTGTCATGCTTCACATCCTTAGTGCCAATGTAGTTTTGGAGGCCATCACTGTTCCTATTGTCACTCATTGACCTGACCAATTGCATCTCTGCCGGCAGTCACTCTGTGGGCCCATCAGTCGATGATCTGTCAGTCCACCCATTTACATTGCCACTTATCAATCAGGCCAATGATATCTCTACTGGTGTTTACTCTCTTGGCCCATTAGTTGAAGCCTGGTTGGCCCAACCACTTGCATCGCCACTCATTGATCCACCCAATAGCTTCTCTACCAGCATTTACTCCACAGGCCCATCAGTCAATCTGCAATTAGCCTACCCATTGCCATTGTGTCTTCTGCTTTTCCACAGTCCAAATGAGGCAACTGGACCAAGACCAGTCTTAGTAAGCTTCCAAAAGTGGTAGGACTGGACCAAAACCACAAAAAACCGGTCCTAACAACTTTAACAACTTTTTTAGGACCAGTTTGGACTGGTTTTTTGAAAAGACTGGCTTAGCCATTAGTATACCAAATTTAGATTAGATTTTTGCCTTTCTGGGTGTCCAATGGTTGTGGAAATCAGTCCAGAGATGACTGAGATATCATCATTTTTTCATCACATATTATCTACAGGGGTTATCTGCTCATCTGCAATAGAGATCACAATCGAGATGGGTATGTTTGCATGATTCACACTTTGTCAGCAGTGTATATAATGTAGAATAGACCCCTGGTGTGCTGTGGGTTTAATTGTCATGAGAATCAGTTCATACATGGCCAAGCTATAGCCATTTCTGGGTTGGATGTCATATTTAGGGGGTACAAAGTCGATTCCAATTGTACAAATTCCAAATAATTACCTAGAATACTGGAAATATTATGGAAAGCAGGCCTGAATGGTAGGATTTAGGGCCAATACTGGTTTTCCAAAATGACCAGTTGAAACTGGTCCAGGACTGGTCCTTTCATTTTTGTCAACTTTTGAAAGACCAGGACCAAGTTCCCCTTGTACAGTAGTTTTGCCTTCAAGAAAAGAGTTCAAGTCCACCAAATCAGTGCACAGGGGATGTCTGCCAACATCAATGCTGTTGAGACTTTGCATAGCAGAAAGAGCAGTTTCATGATCTTGAACACAAATGACAGCACAGAGACAAGGGATATAATGAGCATACAAGTAAAGGATATCAATGAAGATGGGATCTATAGAACTGTAACCAGTTTTCTGGTTTCCCTGTTAAAAATTAGCCTGGAACAAAGTGAGGCATGAAGGAGAGCACAAGAGCAAGAGTTATACCTAAAACCAATGACTTGATCAACAGATTTGGAGACATTGATTAATTATTCCTACATCCCTTGCTCATGTTGTAGGGCACATTTCTGAATGTTTTACATGAGCATGAGATGATGAGAAGAATGGCAGGCACACACATCAAAAACCACACTGCTCATGGTGAACTGACTAACAGAGGGGTTGACTCTGAAAAAACACTGAGAAGTGACTTGCAAGATATAGAAAAAGTCCTGTGTGAATATTATGAGTGTGATATACACTAGTATGATTCTGGATGTATTGAACTGTTAGAAATTTAAAGGAACAGATTAATCAACTAATTATACAGATGCTACACTATAACCTACAGTAGTAACTAAGAGATAAGTTTAAATGCATGGTGATCTGAGAAATGATTAACATAGCAACTGCAATACAAATCTAAAGAGTTGTTATATGTTACATAGTCTGGGACCTGCTCAGTACCAAAAATGGGAATGAGGTGGACATTGCAGACAATACTCTCAACAGGAACAACATCGGTGTCTTTCACCCTCAAGGAAGGAGGATGAGACCATCCACATTCCTGTCAATTTATCTGGCTCATCCACAATCCAGTCAAACCAATATATGAGTACACATGAACATATTGCACCATTAGTGTACACAAAGGGAAAAAAAAACAGTACCCATACAACTTCCATGCTCAACATGTCATCAAAAGAATTGTCCATGCTAAGAAGCACACAATCATATCATGGTATGTCACCATGTCAAGATGGACTGGCATGAATCTGTTCTTGGCAGAGGCCATTGACTTCACTGGGATCACTTGGGGCTACAAAGATTATGGTGGTGGAATGAAAGATCTTCACTCTAATGGGATCTAGCAGCTGAGTACAATGAAGAATGGAAGAAAAGAGCAACTCATCACTGAGTTACTGTGATAGAAACCTCCCAATGAGGATGGACATATTTGGGATAGAGAGCTCAATAGTGAGGGCCAATACAGTCTTGGCACAGCCATGAGCTTACAATTGAGATGAGCTTTGATTTATAGCAGCTACATATGAATTGAGCTTACCTGGGGTCTGAGTAAGCCTGGCATCTGAGTGTGCAAGTCCAATGGAATCATGCACCACACCAGTAGCCTCATCTTGATCTGAGTCTGTGTGGTCCTGTTCCATTAAGGAGTAAGTGGGTGAGGGAACAGCTGTGGAGTTCATAGTCAAGTAACAAGTGTTTAAAATGATAGTGTTATTGATATGTACATGTCGATTTTGGCAGCATACCACATGCCTTGAAGTTGGCACAGGCAGCAGCCAGCTAGGATAGGTGCTGAGTTGTTTGTAAAATTTGTCCTAGTGCTTTGTTCTTGCTTGAGTGACGCCAAGACCTTTTTACAGCAACAATATGCTTTGATTCTGTAATGGACATGGACACACCACTCAGAGTGCCAAAGAGCCAAATCATTAACTCATAATGGATGAGAGAATGTTGACAAGGAAGGAAGAAATCAATGTGAACACCAACATCCTGGAATATTTCATGATATCAGTGGAAACAAGAGAGTGTGTGCCTTAAGTCATGAAGGTGTTTCTTTGTAATGATGTTATGCTGGACAATATAATAAAATTCAAGGAAAGTATGGATTGTGTGCATTTTTGCTTTGAGCACTGCCTAAACCTTCCTAGGCATGCTCTCAATCAATTTCTGACACTCCTCAACTGGTATTCTCTCCCACTCCATCTGAACTCATTCCCACAACTCATGAATCCCATTAGGAGGGTTTTCATGCTCTGCAAACCTCCTTTTAACCCATCCCCAGAGATGTTCCAGGAAACAAAGGTGATGGAGTAAGTAAACATGTCAAGTTTAAATGATGGCCTGGACTGAAAATTGACATGCAAAGGGTATTGTATTCTATTCTTGTGCATATACTATGTGCATAGATATCATATGCTGTACACCAACTGTAGATTACTGTGACCCATCTGAAAACTCAGAAATACCACCCATAGTAGCTTAAATCTTGCTTGATTGCCTGAGTTGTGACAAGACAGTCCCACAAGTTATTACAGTATCTCTAGGCAACTATACAAAACCCAGGACATGGGGATAGTCCAACTCCAGTTGCTTCAATATGTTCCTGTTGTCAGTAGTGTGGTATGTTTGATGGCAAAGCACATACCTCAAGACCACAGGTGAAGGACTTGAAATTCATAGCACATAGTAAGCAGGTCATGAAGAAGCACTTGGATTTGCTAGAATACTGTTGCAAAGGTGTGGTGGTTGGTAAATTTGTTGACATAAAAGAGATAGAAGTGATTGCATGAGGTGTAGGGGTGAATACCTTCAGGGGGGATGTGAGGAGACTCAGCATATACTGGAATGAGATGAGTGGCATGAAAAATAGAGTCAATATGAATGATGGCGATCTTTGGTTGTCTCACTGCAGTGTACCCTGGTTTCACTACCTACATCCCTGTGTCCTTGCTTAGGGCATCTTCAACACAGTCAAACCATTGTATGATTGTGCATCTGTGGTAAATTCCCTGAAAATGAAAGGAGAAAAAACAAAGAACTCACGTCACATCCATTCCTCAAAACCCAGGTACATTTGAATTCATGACAACAAAAACACAATCATGATGGGGTCCTTCATTTCTCCAATTTGGACATGTGCGTATGTTTTCTCAATGCATGCCTCCAGATCTGGATAAGTCACTTGGAGCATGAAATGTTGATGATGCTGAGTTGAAGACTGAGATCTTCCCCATATAGAAGGGGCACATGTTGCAGGGTAGGTCATTATCCAAGTATATCTGTGTGTGAAGGAATGATTGAACGAGGTGGGGGAGATGTTGGATACCAAGTTTATTGACCAATAGTGGAACAGTCTTTGCGCAATCTCGTTCTTTGTGTTTGTCAGCATCATATGCAGCCATGGAGTACTAGCCTGAGAGACTTATGAGGCATCTTGGCAAGAAGTACGAAGGCTTCTACATGCTCACCATTGATCATGTGAGAGTTGTCTAGGTCATCTTGCTGACTTGCACCTTTGACATTCTTCTCAGCTTGATTCATGTTCTGTTGAATCTCATTGTGTTGTGCTGAACATGGTGCTGAACAGTGAGCAATTGTTGGTGGGATTTACAACAAACTACTAACCCATAATATCTGACATGTTTGAAGTGCCAGCACATGGGACAAGCATATCATGTCACTGGAAATCACCCCAGGCAGCTACAAGCTTGTCTAGCCGCTGATTGATTACAAGCATTTGCCCTAATGCCTGGTGATGGCTAGATCACCAGTACAGCTTCTTCACTGCTTTGATGTGCTTGGACTTGGTTATGGATGAACATAGACCATTTGGCACACCAAGCAATTTGATTAGCTCAAAGTAATGAACCAATGAATGTTGCCAAGGAAGAGAAAATGATTTCATGATGCCAGTGTTCTTGAACATGTTGCGATAGTGATGAAAGCAAGTGAGCATCTCCTCTAGTTGTCCTAGTTTAGTAGTAGCATTAGTGATACCATGATAAGTAGTATAAATGAGTGGATAAACCAGAGATCAATGTCATTGAGAATTTTGTCAACTTGCTTTTGACCATATGTGATGACCAAGTACTTTTCCACCCAGTCAACCAGGTGGTCCTTGAATGCTCCTTTGATTATTTGATAGAGTAGATCAGGGGATAAAAGCCGACAAATGTTGGCACAAGGGAAAATCATTTGTAAATGGCTAGGACTGTTAGAAGCATAGAAAGGAAGATAGAAAGACTTACTTACCACAATATCTCCAATGATTCCAAATGCTTGCCATAAATCCTCAAGGTTGAGTACTTTAATAAAATGTCTGTATGTAGACGTGGTCACCACAAACCACTGTCATCAAGGTTGGTCCAATGTCCCAGACACCTACCAAAAACAACTAGTTGGTGACAAAAAACTTAGTAGAATTCAAATTACAAACCTCACACACCAATTATGAACAATGCAAGCAAGTAGTGCCTGCTCCTTGTAATCAGCAATATATGGCCCAAGACCATAGACAACTTGGTGGTAATACTGATTGCAGCAATGGACCACCTCCCATTGTGTCATAAATGGTTGGATAGCAGCCAGTATCCAGGATAGTGACACATGAAAGAGTTGCTGACAAAACTTGCAAAACTGTGCAGATTTGGCCTCCTGACATAAGGTTAAATTCAATCTGGTGATTAGATACAATACTTGAAGAAAATGGCATACTCACTTTTGGGTGTAGCAAGAAAACCAATCAGAGCCATGCTGTTGTGATGAGATCATCATGTGCTGTTGTGCAAATTACAAACTGATAAATATAGTGGGTAATAGTCATGTTGACTGGTCACCACCGAGATGGTAATCTTGTCACTTCCAAGAATAATAGGGACAAATATTGCCCCCTCACAGCCTGGGTGGTTGCATGAAATCAAGTCCTGACATGTTGATAAGCAGGATATTCAAGGGTGTTCAGAAAACAGAGCATACCACCTGATCCCAAGCCCAATTGCCTGAAAAAAAATTGTGAAATCACTGTTTGTTTGTTCAAGCATTATATTCATGATAAGGCTGAAAGTCCATGTGGTTTTTGAGTTCTGGATTTGCAAGCATGTTGTGTATCATCTGGCAAGGACACCTGAACCAGACATCAAAGGTGTCATCCATCCATAGCACAGGTTCATCATCATCCTCTGGGTCATGGATATACTTGACACCAAACCCTTGCCATTTAATATCACCATGCTGAATTGCATCAATCATCCTGTACCAGTCCTTGTGGTTTGTGTATAGTGATTGTCCGCCTGCCTCAAGGAAGGATTTTCCCCAAATATCTAGAAGAGTGTCAATTTGCTGTGCAGCCATCTGATTATGTGTGTATAAAAAGTTGGTCAATTGAAAGTAAAGACGACCATGGAAAGGCACCCAATTTTCATGGGCAGGTAGGTCAGCCTGAGGTGGCTTGGGTCTGGTGCTTGGGGCCAGAAAAACTCTTTCAGAGTTACATGGTCACCCTGCCAGAAAAAAGTTATAGCTTAAGATCATGTCAGAAAGGACAAATGGAACATACCAGTTAATGAGGGGTGGTAGTTTCAAAGTATGGCTTTCTCTGGACCAATGTATTCTGGATCAAGAGATGGCTGATCAGGCATATCTGAAGGTAGAAAATCAAAGTCTACAAATTGCTAGGGAGTTGGGGAACAAGGGGGAGATAGTGTACTACATAAAGGGGATCGTGTACAAGGGGGGAAATGTGAGGATGTTTAGCATGGAGGTATTGAGTCAGGCCAAACTGGTTTTTGAACCATCAATTACAACCTTCAAATGAGCAAGGGTATTGCAACTGCACATGTTCAGACTGAGGGGGGTGCAGTGTGGGCATTTTCAGAGACACCAATCAAGATGTGCAGGCGATGGGAACAGGGTCCTGCCATACACAAAAAGTCGGCTGATTTTTTGAGCAGTTAGATTCAAATAAATGAAGAAAGTTCCATATACACAACTTTACCTTGTTCTTTTTTTATCTAACCATAGTCTCAGACTATCTTTCAAACTCTTTCCTATGGTGGCACCTAGCCATTTCTCTGGTAGAGGCAAGAGTGAGGCAATGCCAGCCCTATCATTTCCCCAGAGAACTTGCACATCAAACACAATAGCTCACCTGGGGTTTCCTGACAAACCTGAGCCCAGGTATACCAATGAGCAAAAAAGGACTGACGAGGAGGAGGTTAGACACACCAAAAATGCGAAACAAAAGGCTTTGCAAGACTCCCATCATCAAATTTCTGCTCTGCAGGAAAAGATGGTAGATGAGCAGGTTGTGGCCCTCACCTCAGACCACATTGCTGTACACCCAAGGCCTTGCCCTTGTGTCATGCAAAAAGTGCAGGGCACAAATAATCCTGTTATTATGCTACCCTGTGACCCTTGTGAGTGATAAAGTCAGTGTGCACACTGGAAAATCACTTACTTGATGTCAAATCAGTCCCTGAGCCAGAAAAGAGAGCCAAGGAACAAGATGTTCACAAACTTCTCATTGGTATTAGTTGTGAGAGGTTGAGAGATGCCAAGGCAAGCAGTACTTCTAGCAGCAGTCAGCCTCCTGCCACAATCCAGTTATATGGTGTGTCATGTACCATCAACACTGAAGTCGAAAGAAGTGGCCAAGCAAAATTCCTTATCATCACTGATAATAATGATAGTGATGAGCTGTGCTTTGTATCACAGCATTCAAAGGGTCATCATAATGTAAGTTCCAGCTAATGACCAGGAAGTGGAACTAATTTACTCACCTTAGATACAGCTGCAGTGTGAATATGCTGTGGCCAACATCAAGGATGTCACAGACTCCATGACTGAAAAGTCTGAAAGTGACTGGCCTATGGCCCACCGTGATAAGCTACAGAAAGGGAAAAGAAAATGGGACATACCGAGTGACACAGAAGAAACAGAGAAAGAGGGCAGCAAAACACCATCTCATGCCAGCCAGGGAAGTCAGCGCCTGATGTTGAAGGTCAGTTTGGCTAGAGACCAAGTATTAGTAGAAATGCTAACACTCACCAAACCCAACCCTCAGAGAATGCAAGGCAGCACAGGACTTGAATGGGATACTCAGATGCCCACTTGGAGTAGAGGAGAAGAGACAGAGATTGAGGATGGATATGAGACAGAGGTGTCCAACTTGATGGAGACAGACTAGCCCGACTCATAGCTATCCCAGGCCAGCCTGGGAGGGCAACATCTCATGTCAAAGGTAAGCTAGATGAAGAACTATATGAGGATAACAGCCACTCATAAACCCTGTGCCATAGACTGCCATAGGTGTCATTAAAGGCCACCTCAAAACTAAGGGGGAAGTAAGTGGAGCTAATACCAATGTACTATGTCAACAGACCACAGGGGAGCAAGCATCCGCATTGTCGATTGCAACACATGGGGTGGCCTCAAGGAGGTCTCATAAAGCTACCCAGGCGGGTCTTGCTGTCATCAAGGCGACTAAAGGCAATCTTCTATCCCACATGCAGGACGATGGCGAAGATAAGTGGACCAAGGCAATCCTCTCAAGCCTCATCTTGTGGTATGGAGATCAGGAGAATGTCTAGATGATATAGCAAGCTGAGCTGTCGTGTGTCCTCACATCCATTGTGCAGTTTGTTTATCCTACATATGATAGGGTTCATGAAATCAAACACGGGAGTCCAATTTACGCCCTGGTATGTACATCATGTCTGCTGTTTCAGGTCAAGTGTTGACTCCATTCCCAGGCCCTTCAGCACCTTGATCATTGGCACGATACAATTGCAAATGTTGCAACCAATCTTGTCACCAACTTCCTGATCAAAGCTCAATTGAAAGAGGGTTAGACTGCTGAAGAATACGCTGAGGAACTAGTCACAGACCTTACTTTCACATACAAAGATTTTGATCCCAAGAGACCCTGGGAAAAGGCCTTTCAGTCAAGTCTTCTCCTCTCCATTTTTGCCACCACCCATCTGCATCTGTATACAAAGCATGATCATGAGGTAAAGGATGTGCTTGCCCTGTGTGCAGTGGCAGTAATTAATTGTTTGGTAGTTGATTTGCATGCTGATAACTTGTTTACAGGTTGAGTGTGCATTGAGGTTTGCTAGTGCAGGAGAACTCAAGCTTATGGTTCACACGGAAAATCTGAGGCAGGGCCCTCTATTGGTGGTGAGGATGAGGACCTCGGTAGTAGGGATAAGTCAGAGCAGCCAGGAAATAGCCTGGCTACAAATGCTGGCACTATGAGCAGCACAACATGGGGGAAGTAGTCAAATGTCAAACCACCCTGATTGCTGAATAAGGTGAGTGGGAAGGTTAGCACCAAGGGTGCTACTTTTTCACAGCAGAATTGGGGTACCCAGACAGCAGTATACTACAAATCGATCACAACCTGAGACAATATCACACTCAACAATATTGTCGCTAGGGCCATCCATTGGCTCATGACTCATAAGTCTTCCCTGCAATCTGCTCCAGGCTATGGGTTCCCTGGGAACCTTGAGCACAACCCATGTACGCTGATGTGTAAGCTTGCTGATTCTAGACAATATTAATCATTGCAGGATATACTGATTAACATGGATGTCTACAGAGTTATCTTGTCTGTCGTGATTTCAAGTTGTGCATTGTCCAGGAAGATCTTGAAGACCCTCTTGAGGACCCTATATCCTGTTTATACCCATTCAGCTTTTCACCACATCTGATTCTGCTACTATTTTTAATAACTTTCTTTCTTTCATTCCTTTCCTGTCCTTTGATTCATGTTTGCATCACTCCCTCCCAGTCAATCTCTTCTCAGATGCAGTTATCTTACATTCATTTTTCTATGAATAGGACCTCTCATACCCTTGTCCCAACAACCAGTCATATCACTCATTGAATCTTCAGGTTACTATCACTCTTTTTGCTGTCTTTTTCATCGTGTTTTTTCTTTTTCTATTCTCTTTATCCATCCTTTTTGTCATTTTTAGCTCAGACTAGGTACTACTTTTAAGCAGTATCCTGGATAGTTTCAATGCAATTTTGTCCTTTTGTTGTGCTTGAAAAGATGATCAGAAGCTTGAAAAGAACAGTCAAAAGCTGATTCAAAGGCTCAAGATCTATTTTTTATGGATTGTTCATGCTTTTCAGCTACTTGCTCAAAGTATCTAATAGTAGCAAAAAGTTAGATTCAAAGCTAGTAAAGTAACTTGACAATTTACTGATGTACCAACATGCTACCTGACTATGCCAGATGATGATAACAGGGTCCTTGACCAGTAAGCAGATTTGACACGACACATGACACACCATTATTACTCAATGCTCACATTAACAGCAACATACTGTGTCACCATTATCTCACTAACAGTGACAGCGACACCAACATACCACCATGAGAGCAGTGGTGCCATGATTATGCCATGATGATGATGATGACAGGAGAGTGATAGCAAGCTACAATCTCATTGGGTACTTGACTGGTGAGCACACCCAACACTTGACAAGATACACCACTACTACTCAATGTTCATGTCAACAGTAACATACCACAACAATGGCAGTGATGTCCTGTCACAAACACCACTGCAAAGCTATAAGGATGACAGTGTGCCAACATGTCCCCACAAGCACCACAACAACCACAACAACAGTGCATGTAGTGGCATCACAACTGTGTACCACCATTGCAATGCAGCCATGACACCTCTGCACCCAGCCATGGTCCCTGTTCACTTACCATGGCACTTCCTTTTCGATCTGTATTATTACTACTTGGCCTCTTTTTCACCTGGGCATATTCAAAGAGACACAGCTGTGGAAAATGATGTCCCTCTAAGCCCCACCTGTCCCCTCACTAGGGAATATCATTGGAATTGATGCTCAAGATCCTTGCAAAGCATAGCAATGTATGGTATCATTTGATTCTCTGACTTGTGATTCAATGTAATGATACTCAGCTGCTCAGGTTGACTATTCTACACACAACTTCTAGGCCAGGATCTTGTTGTGATCAACTCTGAGGGGGTTGCACACATCCTACTCAATCATCATTCTCCTAACTATTCTAGCCATCTAGCCAGTCTTTACCCATGTTAACCAATTGTGAGGTCTCTCTTTCTGTTGGCCCTTCAATGTTTTCTGATATTCTTATCTAGATACAATTCTCGACGGAGATGGAAAAGAAAGTGGTACACTTGAAGGAAACAGCAAAGCAAGCATACACAAGTGCTTACACTGGTGCATGATCCCCTATATACATACCTCTAAATGTGCCATGTCTAATGCAATGTGCAGGGTGTAGCTGCCACAGAAATGAAATATTTCCCTGTGCCTTTTTTTTTGTTGGCTTATTTACTGTGTGGTGAGACAGACAAGGCCCATCTGCGGGCATGACTATCCTGGCAAACTCATGGTCAGTCGGATATGGTGTGACAATGTGTATAAGGTGCTAACCATGCATAGGGCCTTGTCTAGAGATCCTGTTAAATATCCCAACCCAGATGAGTTTTTGCCAGATTGTTCCTTGGTGTTGGATAAAGCACCTCTGGATGGACTCTCTTTTGCCTACAGCTTTGGCTGCTGAGTTTGGTAAGGACAATATCTGTCATGACCCCTGGCATCTTGCTGACACTTCCTCAGTGTTAGATGGAACATTGTAGGCTATGGTTGTGAACATCCTGGCTACATTCCAATTTGAACCTGCACTAGGCAGGGACCTGGGAAAGAAGGGTGACAATGATGACATTCACTGTGGCATTGTCAACTAGGGCAATTCAGATGGTCTCCCAACAATATGCCACCACAAGCACCATTGCAACAGCAATGATGAGTGACAATGGGAGGCTGACAGTGGGTGCCATCACTACACTGTTGTTGGCAATTGTGACAAGGAGGCAGGAAATGCTAGTCCTAGTAGTGTTTGTAATTACATCCACCTAAATCTAGAATACTAGCAAACCTAACTAGTCATGCTTCAAGTCAAAGAAGTTTAAATGAGTGAAGATATTATATCTTAGCTGTTGGCAGACTTGTAACTTGTACATGCCAGTTATAGGGGTTCTGAGTCAACTAGTAAAGTTCTGTATTCTCTTTGCAACAAAACTGTACTTTTTCTGCTGCTGCATTTGTTCTGTAAAAATGGTGTACCATTTCTATGGTTGTGCTTACCCTGTAAAAACTGTATGCTATATGTGTATCTGTCCCTCTCTGTGTCAAATTGGGTGATTTACTAATGCAGGGTCAGTAGGAATACCATTAGCAAACAAGTTTACATGATTGATATTGCACTAATACAAACAGTGTGACATCAATATGTTCATTGAACAGCTTTTCCTCAAAGAACACAGCAGCAATGCTAGGAAGTGCCACAAGATTCTTGACCTCTAGCTAGGAGAAGCTACATAACTAGGATCATCTCTGTATTCTAGCACTTTTAGTCGTATGTCTCCATTTGTTTTTGTCACAGCATACTTATAGTTTTAGTTTGCTGAGAATGCTCAATATGCATTCTCAACAGATCATGGGCCTATGCTATGCACTGCACTTGGCACTGAAGGCACTCCACAAAGCATGGTCATCACACCTGAAAAGTGAGAAGTTTGTGCAATTTAGCAAGGCACTTGAAGTAGGCATGACAAAAATATTTAACTACTATGCATGCACATCAGTGTCCAATGCATATATTATAGCAATGAGTATGTAGTTGCCTTATCCATTGCACATATATACTGATACTTGTTTAATTTATTCTAGTTCTCACTCCAGGTCAAAAACTCAATTACATCCACAACAAGTTATGCCACAACCATGTCAAGCTGATATCATTGAAGTACTCCGATTCCTTAAATATACTACTAGATCAGTGTTATTGGTATGATAAGACCCTTCAGTTGCCACAGAGACAGCAATGTCTTTGTTTGACTAGGATGGTTCCTATGAAGCTAGAGAAATACAATCTAATATTCTAGTAATAGTCTTGTACAAATATACTGAAGGAACCTTGTATTATGTGCATCCATATGAAGGATTTAGCTGCCTGTCACTGTGTCCAATACCTCCTTTGGCAGGCCCTTTATGCTCCAAGACCTCTTGAAGCTTTGAGGATGATATGTATAAATAACCTTGCAAAGCTCACCCCACTTGCCTGGTCACTTATCCTTCACATTTTGAAGATATTTCTTACTTAATCTATTTAGATCCTTGAAGTGTTGATTTGCTTCAAGATTGAGCTGGCAAACAACTGGCTGGTAACTGCCATAATTCCATTCCTCAAGGGCTTGCATGATCTAAAAAAGTATATTACTCAGAGTAGGAAAGGTAAAACATGATGCAAGAAATTAACATACCAATGAGATTGCTCTTGCTGCAGATACTGCAGGGTATTTCCCAGGCAGTGTTTGATCATGCTGTGTTGAACCCCCTTTACCAAACAAACATGTGTAAAGTACATTTGTGAGAACAGTATCTCCAAAGGGGTCCCCAGGTCTTGTAGGCTTTGGAAAGTAATAGTTAGAGTATGATGATAGATATTCTCAGCAGAAGGGCAATGACATATGACTCTGGAGAAAGATGGATCCTTCAACATTATCCAGGCCCTCAGGGCTACAGAGGGTCCCATACCATGACACAAGATGCCATACTCAGACAGAACCAATAGCTGGCCATTGTCTAGCCCATGTCTGTCATGCTTTAGAATAGCTAAGAAATAGCAGTCTTCAAGAAGCAACCTTGAGTGCTCATCTAGGGGGCACAACTTGAATATAATGTAGAGAAGTTGTATTGTGGCCCCCAATTTATCCACTTCTGATAGATCTATTCCTAGAGAGCATGAAATATTTCTATTCTTCACCCATAGTAATAATGGCCTATATGACATCAGTGTTGTCCTTGTCAGTCCACAAGAGCATCCTCCTGATTCAGAACTCCAGTTCCACAGAGGCCTGGAAAATACTGGCGAAAGAATGCAGTGTAGAGTTCATGCACAAGACTGACTGAAAGAGTGATGTTCAACTCCATGTGGAGCTGTAGTAACCAAGTAATTTCATCACCACTTCAGAAATGAAAACCTGACATTCTTGGAATTGTATGGCAGAAGATGAAGATGTCTTAATGGCCTGTCTTCTTTCTCAGGAGGGTCAAAAGTTCCATGATGACAAGACACAGTACTACCAAGTAAAACAAAAGTGAACATGCAAGTGTAGGAGGCAAGAACCACAGACAATTTTCCTGGGACCTCCCTTGTTGTTTCACAACAGGTTTTCCAATTGCCAGGTACCCACCTATCAAGAATAGTCCACAATTGACTCCTGTTTCCAGATATCAGTCAAACTTTTGCAGTGATGCAAATTGAAATGCTCTTGGAGGAATGCCAGAGGTGAGGATAACAGGAACCAGGAGTAGAGACAATAAGCAGTCATTATGGGCAAGCCATGCAAGCATGTCATTGTTGTCATGAAAGGACTGAAAGTGAGAGTCTCATACAGTGCTGACTGTTGGCTGATGAAGAGTTATGTTCTGTTCCTGATGAAACATGGATGTCAGATTGTTGAGATTATCCAAGAGCAGCCAGGGATTCTGGAAAGAAGCAAATGCCCCTCTAGTCTCTTCTAGAAAGCACAGGAAAATTTGCTTTTCTGCGTCAAGCAACACTTGCCAAGCTTCCTTCCCAATGTTTGCCATACTAGTGTGATGTTTTTTCCCATTAATGTCCACAATAATCATTGTCCTATTGGGCTGGAATTTGTGACCAATTCTAAATCCTTCCTCGAATGCCATAGGTGCAATATCATGCCAAATGGACTTAAAGTGATTGAAAGGTATAAACTAGTCTCTTGGCATTGTTCGCAATCAAGTCTCCTTTTCTCAATTAATAATACTAAAAAAAGGGTTGAACTTCAGGTAGCACATTAATGTGAGTACACCCTTTAGGATTCTTACCTGAGAATATTTATGGCTGAACTGTTACCCTCCAAGTCTGTCTCCTCCTCTGTGTCACTTTATTCATAGTACATCACCAGTATAGCATCATCAAACTTGGCCTTAGAGAGTGATGAATCACTTTCTCCCCTTTGAAAATTGAAATCATGCAATGGGTCATCACTATCTAGATCCCCCTGGAGGACTAAGTTATTACTGAAAAAGGTAAACTCTTTTTGACCATTCACCTCCAGTTGTGCAGTGTGAATGACAATTGTCAGGAACCAGTATTATAGGACTATGCAATAGTATATCAGTTGACTTGCAGGTTGAAATAGCAATGTTTTCTGAGGTGAAAGCCTTAGTGAGAGGTAGAAGAGCAATTGGTTGGTCAGGCATTCTATTTCTTGGTACCACAGATTTCTTGATAAACAAGCAATACGAGCAACTTGTACACAAGCAGGATGGTATGGGCAAAAAAGTTGTCTTTATCTTTATTATAAATGACCAACATGGGAAAATCATACAAAGCTTTGGTGGTCATAGCTTGTTGTTTGCTTGATGTGACAAAGAAGTTGCTGAGACAGTTTGAAAAGGATTGATTTTGAAAGTGAAGAAAGTGATTATTGCAAAGAAGCATGCATAGTGTGTTTGTCATAACTATCTGATAGCACATATATAACAGTTTTTTCAAGGCCTGGTAGTGGGACTTTGTACTTGGCAAGGATGTGAGTGACAGTTTAAGGACCTAAGAACAAAAGGATAGAGACTTACCCAGAGGTGGCTGACTTTCAGACAGAAGGGTAGTAGTAGTGACCATGTGACTTGAAGGTTGCCAACTCCAGATCTCTGGAGTTGTAGCATTAGACAGGACTTGGCTTCACTGTACGTGGTGCACCCTTATTACAGTCTGTCCCTGTATTTATGGACATGCAGAGAATGGAGATTGAAGTAAGACTCAACACATAAAGTAGAGTCAAGTGAAGTAAAGACCGTCAAGGTCTTCTTGGAATGTTTAGAGTGACTTGTAGAAATAAACTAATATTCAGACGGAAGTTACAATTGAAGTAACTACAATTTATA
The DNA here is from genome assembly GCA_019787685.1 of Chiua virens. Taxonomy (NCBI): domain Eukaryota; kingdom Fungi; phylum Basidiomycota; class Agaricomycetes; order Boletales; family Boletaceae; genus Chiua; species Chiua virens. Next base: position 186,436 of record JAHNUO010000033.1, read on the forward strand.
TACTCAGAGAAAACAGAATGATTAGTCACAGAGCAAGGAGATGAATAATACAGAGAAACAGAGAATGACTAAATACTGAGTGTAACAAATATCAGAAAACTACATAACCAGAGGTAATTCAGGTACTGAGAAAGCTGGAGCTGTGCTCATAAGCAAGACACAGGTTTATGTACTAAATAAAAAGAGGATACATAGATACATAACAGAAGTCCAGGGTTGTGGAGTTGCGTCCTGAGGGAGATTGACCTAGAGTTGACATCTAAGAGAGTTGGAGTTGTCACAAGTCCAGAGGAATGAAGAATAGAGCAATGTATAACAGGTGGCAGCCCTCCAGGAATGTGTTAACATCCATGAGGTATCAAACCAACAATGCATCTATCCACACAAGTTATAATCATTCAAGTCCAAGTTCCCATCCTCATGATTGGAAGTCCTGGTATTCATGGTATTGGACCTTCCCAGATCACAGTAATCCAAGCCATTAGAATTATCTTCTCCAAGTTCTCCTCTACCTGTGTCAGAGTAAAAAGAAAAAGTCTACTGTGGCTTCTAAGGAAGAGAACAGGATCAGTGATTATATAACATGACCAAATAAGAATGTGATACCAGGAGAGTTACCCAAAGGAATAGTGGAGAACCATGGACTTAGAGACAAAGGCCCAGGGAGCAATTTACCTGCAGGAGGCAGCAACTTTCATGCAGGAAGTAGCACACAATCCATGAAAATATGAGTACCACTGGCAGAAGGCATTGTGCAGAGATAATAGTAAAAGCTAGAGCAAACTCTCAGAAAAAGTACTGTTAGACAATCAGGAAGTTAGGCAGAGGGGTACTTGAGAAGAAAACTCATACTGGCAGAGAGAGATTCCAAATCATAATCCTGGTGTGTGGATCCCATGTAGTATGGTCCAGTACCATGATGGCATACCTCCAATCTCAGCCCTGTCTGGCAGCAGTGGGAGTCTGATTATTCCTTTGTAATTCAAATCTGGAGAAGTTATCTCTACAAATGCATAATCCCAAGTCACTGCTGTCAACCTAGACATAGGTTCAATTCTTGGCTACTTTGGCCCCTGAGCTTAGTCCAGAGCAAATCCAGGGTCCATGAGTATGTTCATTCTATGGCTATCTTCTAGGTCATCTGCACAACTGTGTACTAAAGAAAGCAGGTGAACACTTAGTGTATGTAGACTTATGTTGCCTGGGAACATGCCTTGTGATTGGTGGAAATGATGTTTAAGTCTTAGCAGCAACTTAGCAGATAATGCATAAAGGAAAACCAGAGAGATAACAAAAATTGACCTCAGAATCTTAAATTGTGACCCCAAATGATGTAGTACAAAATATTCTACAAAAAGTCTTGAGAAACCATGTGATACCACTCCTTGTCTATATAGTTGTTGAGATAAAATTCATTGTATATCTCAAGAGAGATGGCAGCATTGGCATGAAGGTTGTGTTGATGACCATAAACCAGAATCAGCTCCACCACTCCCTCATGGTAATAATGGCCATCAGACCCCTGGTAGACTCTGCATCATAGCCAGAACATCTTCAGTACATCCTCTAGATCACTGATTACCTCAAACAACTCAACATAGAGTAATGGCTCCATTAAAGATATGAGCACAAGGTTCTTCTTTGCCTCATGAAAAGAAAATATGATGTGGACTTGTGCAACAAACAGGACATCTGAAGAAGTAGCCAGTTAGTGGAGTAAGTGCTCAACAAGAAAGTTACTTATCTTCATTGTTAGGATTGAAAGAATTACCATATCACATTTCCCATGCAGGTATGCATCTGATGGAGGCAAAGCCTGTAGGAGTTGGCTTGGCATCACTTTATTTCCATTAAATCTCAACAACAACTGAAAATGAAAACCATTCCAAATACTGAACATGTCTGAGTCTATGGGAAGAGAGTGAAATCTATGTGTTGATAGGAATTGGCCAAGAAATGAAGGGAGTCCAGACAGTTGGTATGTTGAAGCAACCCACTCCAGGGATTTCTTTTTGTTGTTTGGGTTAATAGTGACATGGTTGTGGGGGGAGATGTGAAAAACCCAAGCCAGTATCAAATCAATATTGATCACTTCATCAGAATCTTCATCAACAATGTTCTGGAGAGAAGCCTTGTGGTTGACAAGTAACATGAGAAAGTGGAACTAATACATTGACTCTTCCAGATCTACCAGGGGAACAATCTGTTGAGAAAATGAGTTCTACTGGTGATTTGTGCACTGAAACAGATTCTTGCAGTGTGTAATGAGAAGGCACTCTGATACATCTGCAGTGAACTGGATCAGGGCACCAACATTACAAACTGCAGGGGCAAAGCTATGAAGCAGTTCCAGTTTGGGAATATTGAAACAATCAATTAGGCCTGATGTGCCATGATGTAAGCCAGCATTAATGACTGTTTACTTGAATGTGTGGAATTTTGCTAATGATTTGAGCATGGAGGTGATTGATGACTTAGTGAATGTTGGAGCTTGTGCCTTGTAGATAAAATCAATTGCAGCACGAACAGTGTGGATGAAATCCAGATAGACAGTCCCAGCAATTGTTGCAGCAATGGTCTGTTGCAAGTTGTGGTGCTCCTAGCCTGTCATATTTCACTGTGTGACTCTGTTTGAAAAATGCCATATTCAGACATGCTTGTGCTGATTTTGTAGCAAGAGTCCAGTTTATCTGTGCCCAGCACTTCTTTACACCATTTGATATGATTGAAGAAGAATTTGTGTAGAGTATGGAGGATCTCAGGAGTGAGGAAAGTGGCAGGGTCAACAAAAGTGCACTGCTACTATGGGCCTTGAGATAGCAAATCCATCCATGCAAAGAGTTCATCAGCAGATTGGAATGACGGTTTTGTTGCTTTGTCAAACTGAATGACCTTTAAGTTAGTACTACTTGTAACATCAGGAAGCTCACTCACCCAATCCAGCCTGAAGAAACAGGAAATTTGTTCCTGATTCATGTTCTTGCAGAGAGACTTGGCCAATGCCCATTTACCTCAGTCTGCAAAGAAATGATGAATGTTGTTATGACAGGCTTGCATAATTTCTTTATCACATTGGGCAGTTTTGGCAGCAAGGTGCTCTAGAGTGTTCTCAGGCTGGGCTTTACCATAGATATAAGCTAAATTAGGATAGTATTGGAGGTGACAAGGCATATGATTATGAGTGGATGCAGTAAGGGGGGAGGAAATATGCTTTCATGTGGATTGTGATCCTTCAGGTGAGTCCAAAAACAACATCAATGGCAGACAAACATATTAGAACAAACCAGTTCTGAAGGATCCAGTTGTCCCAAGGGCAGAGTCATTGCTCTGGTGACTTACCTGATAGTGAAGCTCAAGACAGTGTTGTGGAGGATGGAGAGAGAGAAGAATTTTATTCTGTATATACAATAAAACATGTGTATATATCTACTGTAATGCTATGCTGTATGTACCTGTCATGTAGTGAGGACTAATAGTACTGTAGTGCATAAGGTACTACAATAAGTCTATAGTTGTTCCAGTACTTCTGGAGTGCAGGAACCTCAGAACTTCCAGAAGCAGAAGCCTCATAAGCACAGGGACTACTTGGAACAGTTGGAACAGATTATACATATTTTAACAAAACAAACCTACAAGGAATAAGTGGTAAAAAGCAAAATAAATTCAGGAGAACAGACTCTTCATCAAACTCCAGATGACATATCTTATTTAGTTTATCATGTTCATTATCATATTCTTGTTCTATCATTGTCATTGAATATCTAGCTGCCAGTGGTTGCTCACTGAACATGAGTGGAAAGACCTTTGGAACTCCATACACCTCTTATTTGCTGATCTTCCTTGTTATCACCATCCAACATGTCTCAGGCTCTCACACTCAAGTCCTCTACTCCCACTTGCAGTCCCACCAGCTCTCTAATGTATTGTGATACCCAAAGTGATTCTATGGGCTCTGACCTGTACTCCTTCCCAGGGAAGGAAAGCAATCATTCTTTTCCTTGTCCCAAGTACCCTGGGCCCTGGACCAATCCAAGCTACAAACATTCTCATGCAATTCTATTGCAACACCATGGTGGTTGTGATGAATCTCTAGTTGACTGCAAGCTGGGCCTATTGAAGGTACATATATCACCATCCACATATTATGTAGTAACATGGTACTAATACCTTCAATCACCTGCAGGCCTGGGAAAATTTCTGCTATGACATACAAGCCCTGCCTGATAGAGCTCTTCACTTTGTCATATTCAATAAATACATGTTAGCAAAGAAAAGTCACCTGCAACTCCTTATTGCCACCTGGGACCTTGAAGTGATGAAATGCAGGGTCTTCATGCAGCAAGAAGCTCTGTATCACCTTGAAGCCACCCACTGTCTCAATGAATTGGAGCTCAAGCATTGGCTCAGCTTATACACAGATTGAGGGCTATCCAAACTCATAGCAGATGTGTTGTTCTACAGGAATCATCTTGCTCAGATAGCTCAGGAGACAGATCTGGAGGTCACAGAGCTCACTGTAATGATGGACCATGCCAGAGAACATGGATTGAATGTCAACTCATTTGACTGGCCAGATAGGTCTGGCCTGAGTAAAGACATTGTGAGTTTTGGTAATAGTGTGGACCTCAGGTATAACAAGGCTGAGGTTGAAACAACCAAACCTTTACAGGCTTAAGTTATTTGCTGGAAGGACAATGAAAGTGAGTCAAGGTACTAGAGAGGCTTGGGGAAACTCCAGAAGGACAAGACTGGGTCCTTCAGTGAGTTGGGGATGTCCCTTTTATACTATTCTACTGTTTGTACAAGTGTAAGGTAAATCTACAGATATGCTATGCTATGGGACAAGGGTTTGAATGGGTATAGGGTATATGAATCTAGAATACATAGCCATAGAATGTAATTGCATCATAGACATGAGAAGGAATGGATATGAGGGTAGGCATGAGGTGAGGTAGGCATGAGGTGAGGATGTGTAGAATGGAATGACATACTATGAGTCTAGAGGGTGTCTGAGGGCTTGTATGGTCTAGGCTGGTCAAGTGTTAGTGGTTCTAGACCATAGCAAGGCATGGGTCAATGTATTTCAATCATATATCACTTTGTATTTGCTAAGTGTTCAGTTCTGGAGTTTCTGAGAGTGTGAGAATTTCAGAAACTCCAGAAACTCAGAAACTCAGAAGGAATGGAATGCTTATAGCAAGCTCAAATGCAAAGGGAAAAATATGGAAAAATAGGCAAAAAATAGAGGGATTAGGATAGTATATTGTGTGATTGTAACAGAGGTTACAGAGTAATAATCCTCTTTGCTGTTGATCATTGCTGATAGCCCTCTTTTTGCTTGGTACATAATTATTTCCTGCACACACCCCAAGTTTCATAGATCATACCTAAATTTCATTGATTCATTCATCCACAGTGTTTTACATACATTTCTGTGCCAGTGTACATTCACCCTGCCTTCTGTTCCTTACGTACATTGAGTTTGTTACCCTTGAATGTGTGTTGTTGATTCCCCTAGACAGCCTGATACTTTAAGATTTCACAGTACCATGTGATACAATTTATTTATTTCTTTGACTTGTACTACTTCTCTCTACTTGATACCTAGGTATCCTTGTATGTTCATCCGTACTTTGTCTCTTTTTACCCTTATGTAACCAGCATCAGCATCACCCAACTGCTTACTCTTTTCCTTTCATGTCATCATCCAATGGCATTGCTCTTACTCATTTCTTTTCAAGTTATCATCTAATGGCATCACACTTACTCATTTCACTTTTGTCATCATCTGTTGCCTTCGCATCATATGATTCCTCCTTTTGGCCCTTCACTCTTCCGCTCTCCTTGGCCATCCCTTTTGGACACTTGGTCCATGCTCAACTCTCATAGTATAAATACCTTGCAGCGATACTCTTGTATACTAGTCTTGATCTCTGTAATCTAGCTGAGTATCCTGCTTCACTCAGGAACCCCCCCTGTGACTCCTTGATCACTTGACCCTTAACACTAGGCCAACACCTACATTCCACCTTGATCACAAGAGGAAGACCCTTGGTCCTTTGGGTATAGATTCCCAACAGGATGCTCTCAGCAACACCTGAGTTCTATCTCGTCTCCATTGCTAGCAACACACTAACAGAAGTCCTCCCTTGAACTCTTATAGTGCACCATGTATCAAGTGGTGGTTATTTGAGTTATCACAGCCACTTGAATACTTAGTGCTTTTGTGGCTACATTAGTTCCTACCCGGAGCTATCGTAACACCATGTGCAAGCCCCAAGCAAACAGTTATATATAGGCCCAACTATGATAATCTACCATCTAACCTTCACTGTTTGTCCATACTGTGATTCATGTCAACCCACTACACAAGCAGATATTGCATACCATTGCAAAACTCACATGTAAGTCCTTTGCCAATTGTAGCAACTATGATAGTTCTTTGACTGCTTTTGACAGAACCTTGTGTGCCCCCACAGTAACCTCAACCCTTGTCTATGGCCAGATACGAGCCAGATTAATTGTGTAGCTGAATAACCCACAGATCTAAATGCCCCAGAGGACTCACTGTTCTTTCACAGTCTGCAAGATGAAGTGTTGGTAGGCAGTTCCTCAAGATCATCCAATCTACAAGATATCTCATTCCTGGGAGAATACTTGCCATATCCCATAGCTGATCCAGCATATCCACCACCCTATCCTGCTTCATTTCAACCCTTCTCCACAGCATTTTCAAATCCTGATGGTGCCTTCCCAATTAATACATCATTTCCAGCTCCTCTCAGCCTTGTTATAACAAGATCCACCCTGTGCTAGTGACCACCATATATATGCAATCATACTGCACTCATTGCCCACAAAGACAAGTTATTTACCCCTGTACTTTGCTGTCAACCCCTCACCAGTATCATATCCCAGCAGCCACCTGCATTATGATCAACCCAGCCAGTGAGACATGCCCCACCCAGGTTCAACCCCTGAGTTTGCACACTTGATTCTCACTCTCAAGGTGTGATGCATGGACTGGGAGGTATGCAGCACCATTTACCATACCAGATCTACATATTGTCCCTGCTTACACCCTGTTGCATCCAAACAAGCATGTCTGTGATAATGCTAGCACAACCAGTGTCTTTCATGTAAGTGATGTTTTACTTCTCCATTGGCTTTAACTTACATTTACTCTACAAGCAAGTGCAGAAACATCAGTTACTAATGATGTGCCTGCAATTTGACATCTTCCACCTCTGGCACTGCCACAGACAGGTCCTGTGTCTGTGTCATTGACTTCAGCAATAGTCAGTCCAACACATTTGCCTCTCAACTTGAACCCTGTAGTTCTTGCCACTGCACCTTCCCCACATGACATTGATTGGATCACTGCACAGGCAAGAGAAAACATTAAGTGAACTGTACTGTCCAACAACTGGTTTATGACCTGTGATGATTACATGAGAGCATTGCAGATGACAGCAAATGAAATAATGGGGAAGTAATTGGTGTATGATGAATGTACATAAATGTACAGCTAATACTGCCCAATGCTCAATCATATGAGAGGAATATTGAGAGTATTCAAGGGGTTGCTACCACCACCTGAAAATTATTCAAGAAGATGGCTCACTGCAAGATCCATGAGGCTTATGGCATCTGGCCTGCTACTTGAAATCCTGATCTAATGGTAGAAGTTGAATTCAAAAAGGTTTATGTACCATGGCTGTTGAAAGAGGACTGATTCTTGCATAACCTCATGGCAGTAAAATTTTCTGAGTTTCCTGATTATGGTACTAATGTACTCAATTATCATGGCAAGATGGTATGGTCATACCATATTTTGAGCATCCAGTGCTAGCATTTGTAGTGTTGGATACAGTATGGATCACAAACTTACAAGGCTATCTTGAGAACAGCTGAGCTCAGTAGCTTTCAGACATGTTTATGCACTCTCAGCAAGTGCAATTCACTCCACACTATTGGAGTATCAGACTGGCACTTTCCAGCCATTGGGGTTCATGGCACAGAATTCCAACAGTGTTTATGATTGTGTTTATCATGCTCTCCTTCACAGTGACCTTAACCTATGGGTTCTCACACTGCAAGAGCACATAGTCATATGTGGCAATAGCATTGTAGATCACACACAGTAGATCACATGCCATTTAGATTGTAGTTGTACTCAGTTCATAGATCTGAGAATCCATAAATCCAAGATTTGTATTTTTTATTTGCAATTTTGCCTGTTTCCTATCAATCTGTCTGATAAGCATAATATAAAATATTGTATGTACCATGTCTCAGCTACTATGTCTATCTAAGGAATCTTTACCTCACAAAAAGGAGCTAACTCAGATTGGGTTGCTCTTTTAGCACTAAAGCAGTGCTTAAGAATGCTGATGCATCTGACATTCATTCCCAGTGGACATATACCATCAGATCCTCAGGTGGCTTCAAGCCTTGAGGAATGGAACCATTCCAGGTCTCAGTCTGGCATCCAGAGCACAGGTACTTACTGGCCTTGACCAGCTTAGTGAATTGTCGTTGCCCAATCTCACAGGAGTCTTCTAGCAGTGCATTCCCAAGCTCCTACATATAGATACTGTAATGTGCTCCCTTTTCTTGTTCTTTTCTTTGCCTCTTGCTGCCACAAGTGGCAGAGATGGTTGAGTAGGTATCAAGGCTGGTAATAAATGTGGTTTTGAAGCTGTCCACATCATCAGCAGATTCAATCGATGGCAATGGTGATGGCGTTAATACAGAGGTCTTCAGTGGTGATGCATGCTACTATGACAGCACTTGGTTGTTGCCAAGTTCACCACTGTTATGGTTCAATTCAATCTTTGTCTCATTTCTAATTGATTTCTACTGCAATTCCTTCTGTTCACCAAGTTTGTCCATTCAAGAATGTTCACTGTAAAAGAATTCTCAGGTTCATAACTTGCTGCTGTTACAATCACACAATAATACTATCCTAATCACTCTATTTTTCAGCTATCTCTCCTTATTTTTCCTTGTTTTTCCATAGTGGTCAGCAAGGTGAGGCTACACAATTAGCTCCTAATTGACTTCAGTCATTGGGACCAGACTGTTCCACACTGGTCTAGGCCTAGCTATGGTCCAGACCCACTGACCCTTGACCAGTCTAGACTATACAAACCCTCAAACCACTCTAGACCTTTGTGTATGTCATTCCATTCTACATATTTTATCCTCATGTCTACCCTAGTTATTGCACACCATGACTCACCATAATCAATTGCATTCCATGGCTATATAGTCCAGATCCATACATCCTATACCCATGCAAACCCTTGCTCCACAGCATAGCATATCTATAGATTTACCTTACACTTGTACAAACAGTAGAATAGTATATATAAGCCACTTAGGACCTGGCAGGCTGGTGATTCATAAAGCTCATCACAACTTGGAGTTGTTCTTCTATATTTTGCTCGGTATTTGTCTCTTATACAATGAACCTGCAAAGCCCAAACCTGTGACAGTACTTTCCCAATCATTCAACCCCTTCTTCACCCTCACAACACCCAGTACCCTCAAACTCGTGACTGTCCAATCTGATTTCAGTTGGAGAATGCTTATTCTCCCATACATTTCCTCGTATTTTCAGCCACTAATCCCCCTTCTTGATAAGATCCAGGAAGAGCTTATCTTACCCATCAAAATGCATGGTGGGGAGATTTAGGCCAATCGAGATTACACCCACGATCAGTTCATCGATAACATCATCACCATTCTTGGTCAGCTTCCAGAGAGTTGCTGGATCCTAAAGATGCAATGCACAATGCAAGGACCTGCACAGAGTGGCAGCGTATTGAATTCTTTTTCACTATCTTTCTTTTCCTTAACTGCTCCTTCTACTGTCTTGCCCAAACCTCCGCTCCCAGGGCCAGCTATGGTTCAGATGCCACTGACAGGCAGCTCCAAGTGGTGCAATGAACATGAGGATAGATTGGGTTCTCGACCGCCAAAGCAGTGTACTCCTGTTGGGACTGCATTGAATTCGGGCATCTGTGTCATGCCAGGAAGCATGTCAAGCCCCAGTACCAGTTGGGCTGAGATTGACATGTCTGATTCCTACTCCTAGTGCCTCTGTGACTTGTATGTACTCTTGTAAGCTGGGCTATACAGTTACTTATCTTATCATGCATGTACATAGCCGTAGCTACAATGTGCTTTTGAAAATGTATTTATTCACCTACTGTCTAAGAAAGGAAGGTCCCAGCAAATTTTTGTCTTGATGTATTTCGACATGCGGCATCGCTTGCATGGAAGAAAATGGTGAAAATTCACCATTAGTCCCTTGTCCTTTCCCTCTTCGCATGGCAGCCAAATGCAGGATCATCTACAAGAGTGACAACAATGACAATGACATTGAAGAAAGACCAAGAAAAACTTGGGTACCAGAGGAGGCTCCCCCAGGTATGTTTGCAACACGCTGCTACCCTTGCACTGACAGTTTAAATTGATCGGGACTGGAGTTGTCACAGATGGAGTTAGAATATGATACTCTGAGCACACTGGAAAAGGTAGTGGGGGTCGATTGGCTGTGATGAAGCAATTTGAACAAGCTCAGATGCAATGGTCCAAATGGCCTTCGAAACTTGAGATCACCACACAAGGTGAAACTATGAACCCCATGGCACCATCCTCTCAAGATATCGGTGACTTAGAACGCATGTGTTGTACAAGGCAAGAAGAGTCTGATTCAGTGGCTGTATCTCAAGCTCCCCATGGACAATCTACCTGGACTAAATCATCTTTGTAGCCAGAATTCTTCCAGGCAACACCCAGTCAGCAATACAGATTCAGAGTTCCAGACATTGCAGTCCAGGTAGAGAATAGTATGCAGGTCCTCCTCCCACCTGCTTCCATGGTGGATCTTCCTGACCTTCATCAAAAGGTTCTGGACTGCCATTGTCACAGAGCCCCTCATTGTTTTCCAGCAGGTCCTTCGGAATGAGCTTGACTGCCCCAATGTCTCATCCACCATCTGCCTGTTCTTCCATGGGCAAACGACAACCAACAGCACAGCGCAATCTCTCCTCTCAACATACTTTATCTGCTGTTTCTTCTGCTTGTCGTATCCAGGAATCTGAACATGTCCAGACAGGTGTTGCTTCAGCTTCAAATTATACGAGGTTGCAACAAACTGTCTCCTACAAGGTACCACACAGCATAAATAGGTCTGCTCACAGTCTCTCTGCTTTCCCTGACCATCACAATGCGAAAGAAGTACTGGTAAGACTTCACCAGACGACATCCCTTTTGGCTATTGCTAACATACTCCCACTTCTTGAGATTGACAAAGCTTCACTGAGTGAGAATGATAGAATTGCAGAGGAGGCTCTTCGCCAAGGAGAAGGCATGTCATTGAGCATCTGGGATTTGCATCACTAACTTTGTTTTTCCCAGATAGTGAGGGTGACTGAGGGTCATTGTCACCAGGTATGGCCTCAGGACTATTCATAATTATGCTTACCTGCTAGCTCTCCTTATATAGTAGTGTATAGCCACCTGTATTTAGTATATATACTGGGACCAACTTCACAGTTGTTTCCCCAGTTTGATAATTAACTCGTTTTACCTTTACTCCTCTGCCTGAGTCACTACACTCGTGAATTACCTTCACCACTGGATTAAACGCACAGGTGTCTTAACTGACATATAAATCCTGTACTCAAGCTGACTCTAGGGTCTACGCTTATATGAGCTCTCTCACAACTGTTACATGTTGTATCTTGCCCTACTATGCACCTCATCATATTCAGCTTGTTTCAGTTGCAGCTTCAATATTACGACCTGGCAACCCATGACGTGATTGAACATGCCAAACAGTTTTCGCATTTCAATGCGGCTTCCATTGACTCATTCCCTGCCCATTTCCCATTCAACACCAAAGTGATCAAGTATATTGACAAAGCAATTGCCGAGCATTGTTCTCAAGAATTAATTGTCTCAGAAGGTAAGTGTGGATATTCATCATGGTCTCCTCACTGATTGGAACATTCAGGTTGGTGGCTGCAGAATGCATCAGATATAACCAGACTGGTATGTACCCCCCCTCATTATCTCTTGCATAGTGCTCATCCACCTGCTTCATAGTTGTGGGAGGATCTAGGTAACTGGTGATCTGCACTGAGGAAAAAGGCCTGTACCTTTGTCACCCAACATTATGTGTGGGATCCCGAAAATCATCGCAAATGGAATGTTGAGATTGCAAAGAATCTTCTTGCCAATGGTGGTTTATTCTTGAGGGACAGATCTGACGATGAGGTAAACAAAATTTATTCTGGTTCACATTAACTGACAAACTGTCCAGGGACATGTGAACAATCTTGCACATCCCGCTCTTTCAGGTCTCATGATTGAATTCTTCTACACCAGTACTTCTGTCGGCAAGCTGTTTCCGCAAGTGTTCGCTGAGGAGGTCCCAAGAGTCACGGTTGCCCTTGCTGCTACTGCTGTTTGTTTCCCATTTGTTTCCAATCCATGCACTGACCAAATTGCAGATCAAAGTTGTTTTAGATGAGGTTGCATCAGGCCACAGTGAAGTCAATTTTCACGTCAGTACCTACACACTGGTCTACAAGAAAATACTCAGGTTGATGAGCAAGTGTGATACCAATGCCATCCACTGCACAAAGACGAGTAATTTACACAAGCGATGGGCAGAACTCAGGAGGTATGTTTATTGTTATCATTATTTTACAGGTGATGACATGACAATTTAGCAATAGTATGAACAACAAGAAATTGGTGGGTGGGTATGGGTTTGATGTCAGTCTTGATTAGTGATATGTTAGCATGCTTGCCAGGTCAAGTTCATATCATCATATGTTGTACCTTTTTGAATGCATTTTTTCAGTTGTTTGAATCAATTTGCCCATTATGGGAAGTAGCTCCTAAGAGTATAAGCCAATTAGTATGCACTATCTGCCAATCCTTAGATACTGTGTCCTGTCCAGTCCAGGCTAGCCTAGTCTATGACAGATTGTCCAGCTCTGCCTTGATTGTGCAACTGGGGCTACAGTGGCTCAAACAACTGTCCCAATGTTTGCACGTTTTTCACTAAACACAATAAAACACAGTAACCACTAAACCTTACCCAGACCTGTGGGAATATGAAATATAGTACCTACTCCTGGCTTTCTATTGGACCAAGGGTCAAAGAATTTGAATAAGATTTGATGAAATGGCAATCATTTCAAAATGATCACTCATTGGGGCAGTTTTTTGACTTTATATAAATGTAAGTATTTAATATTTGGTATGACCTCCTTTGCCTTGATAACAGCTTCAAGCCTTCTATGCATGCTTTTAATCCATTTCTAATGCTATTCTGCACAAATATTCCCCCACTCCTCTACTAACCTCTCCTATAAATGATAAACTCCTTTAGGGGCACTTTTATAAGCTAAAAGTCATTTTTTGAGATGATTTCAGGTATGTTCAAAGGAAGTGAGGTTTAGAGACTGTGCAGGCCAATCTAAAGATCCAATCTCCTGATCTTTGACCCAGGTCTGAATTCTTTTAGAGGTATGCTTGGGATCATTATCTTATTGAAAAATGATATTACCTTCTGAAATTTAAAATTCTTTGATGTTTTCCAGAAACCCCTGCTATGAAATTGTCACATACTGCTCAGCATCTATCCTTCTGTACATCTCACTCTAAACTCCCACTCCATTCCATCCTATATAGGCCCATAGCCTCCTCTATGCTTGACTGTACCTCTAGCAATCAACTACTCTCCTGCCTTTTTCCACACATATGCTTGTTTATATGACCCAATCCTATTGACTTTAGTCTCATTTAACTATATGACCCTTTTCCCACCCTCCACAGTCCAATGCTAGTATTTGAAAGCATAGGCCAACCATCCTTTCTTGTGACTCTTGAAGAGAAGAAGTTTTTGTTCTCTACCACAGCTTTCAAAGAGGCTTCCCTGAGGGTATTTCTGGCTATCTGATGGTAGAGAGGAGTATCAATAATGGTATTGATAAGTATAGTGAGCTGAACAGCATTTTTGGCCTTGCCAGTAATGATCTATTGTACAATAGCCCTTTTGCTGGTAAATGAAAACTTTAAAGGGTGACCACCAAGATGTTTAGTCTTGTCTAGCTGGATTTCTTGAAGGACCCTAGACACTATAGACTTGCCCAGACCAGTTTCAGAGGTTATTTTCCTGGAAGAAAGATTAAGGAAAGGGAAGAAGACATTATTGTCCCTTAAGAGCTGGAGATAGGTTTCATAATGATGATAGGGAAGTTACTATGGAATAGTGGGGTTTATATGGTGCTAGCTGATGATAGTTACATAAATATAACATGATAGAACCATTATCAAATGTATGTAAGTACTTTCCAACATGTTAGGGTCTGATATATGTAATCCAAACTTAAAGTCAAAGAACTGTCCCAATGAGTGATCATTTTGAAATGATTGCCATTTCATCAAATCTTATTCAAATCCTTTGACCCTTGGTCCAATAGAAAGCCAGGAGTAGGTACTATATTTCATATTCCCACAGGTCTGGGTAAGGTTTAGTGGTTACCGCGTTTTATTGCGTTTAGTGAAAAACATGCAAACATTGGGACAGTTGTTTGAGCCACTGTATCTTCCCAGTTTGTCAGTCTATCTGGTACTGTGTCCTGTCTAGTCCAGGCTAGTCTACTAGTCTATGACAGTCTTTGACAGACTGTCCAGCTCTGCCTTGATTGTGCAACTGGAGCTATCTTCCCAGCCTGTCAGTCTATCTGGTACTGTGTCCTGTCTAGTCCAGGGTGGGAAAGAATAGGACCAGACTAAAGGGTTTTGTCCAGGTCTAGACAATTGGGAACCTTACTGTAGGTCTCTGTAAGGTTCATTGTGCTGGCCAATACTGTCCAGTTGTGTCTAGAGGGAGGCTGGTTTGCTAATGCAGTCACCTGTTCAGCCTGTGCAAGATCACCTGGATATGCACACATCGTATCTTCAGCTGGGCCTTGACCTCTACCCTCATAAGCTGATGAGGACTCTGCCTCATTGAAGGTCATGCGCCAGTGCTTCTTATGATGGTAGATATCTTTGGCCCTACTGAGCATGCTTGCAAGGCCCTTCTTGTTTTTCTGGCAGGTTTTTCCATGCTTGGTGAAAGTGCTGACATCAGAAAAAGAACACCCACATGTACATAGTTGAGAGAATGTCTGTGACATGGGTCATGGAAGTGGGAGTGGGTCTTTGTATGTAGCATGTGCTAATGACATGGATTTGAACTTGGACTCAACATTTGTGGGATCAACCTGAGAGCCTGAGAAATGCATCCAAATCCAGCACATCGCAAGCAAAGTCAGTAAATGCTAACTGTGCATTGAAGGGTTAGTGCGTTCGGTTCAACACCAAGTAAGTAGCAGTGTATGGAATGTCCACACCATCTTTTTCCTATCTTGGCATCTGAACTGGGCATTGAAGTTGCTCCTGTGAGAACAACAAGATGATCATGATAGTCTTTTGGGCCAGACCATAAACTTCACCTGGACTTATTAATACTTTTGATAATCTAAGACCATGATCATCTTGTTAGCTACCTCATGGTACTCTCCAAACCACACATATTATTCATTGAACCTGCTATAGCATACCTGGTAACTATACACTGATGCAAGTGAATGCCCATATGTACCTACATATGCAGGTTCTGCATGCAGAAGCTGGTCACTTTCATTATGGTCACTCTCCCAAGATAGGTAAGGCCCGGATTGCACATTGCACACCATGCCATAGACGCATGTAAAAATGGATTCCCGAAAGCAAGGTAAAGAGCCATTCCAGGCACTATGTCTGGTAACTCCAGGAGGCAAATTCTTCCAAGTTGGATTGATATTGTAGTATGCCATGGGTATGTTTGGCTGGGTAACTCTGGGAGGCAAATTCTTCCAAGTTGGATTGATATTGTAGTATGCCATGGGTATGTTCAGCTGGGAACATATGTAAGAAAAGGTCATACTGCCAACTAGGGACCTGCGTGGGTATGGGTATGGGTTGGATTTTGGATACCCATACCCATACCCATACCCACGCTGTGGGTACAGTGGGTCTATAGCAAGGTGAGGGTGATGATGATGATGGCTTATCATGAGTGAGTGAGGTTTAGCTAAGTTAGGATAAGGTATAAGATAGCAGAATGAGTATAGATATGATGTTTAGAACAAGGTTTAGTCTATAGTTTAGGCTTGGTACTACTAAACCCATGGGTACAGTTTTTGATACCCACAGGAAAACCCATACCCATGCTGTGGGTATGGGTTCTTGGTAGGTATGGGTATGGGTATGAGCTCTGATACCCATGGGTGTACCCATGTAGAACCCTACTGCCAACTGTCTACTAGGATTATTGATTAATTTTTAGTCCTGCAAGCGCTACAGGGTATTATTTATGTGAGAGTCAACTGTAGTAACATTTCAATAGATGATTCCCAGGGTATCGGATGGACAATTTTGGTAATCACCCCACGGCCCTACCATGGCATTTGTTTCTGGACTCAGAGTCTCAGACATTTTACTCATAGCACATCACAAGCGAGTAGGTTTACTGCATCAATGACTCGCCAAGGTCTTGGACAGACATATTTGGTAGTTACACTGCCCTGTGACACACAGGTAAGTATGTTTTATCAACGACTTGCTAAGGTCATTACTGCATGTCTTCAGTTCTATGTATTGATGGTGTCAATTACCACTCAGTCATGGCAAAATGTTCAGATTGCCATCCTGCCAGGCAATTTAGGAATAATTTGAGGGCAACATTGGGACCCTCAATAGTTTCTCAGTTAATGAGATAGTACATTGTAATCTATTTATCACCTTGATCGGGAAGACTATGAAGAGATTGGAATCCAGTATACCCTTCCTAAATGATATGCCATAGATTTGACCATATCTTGGGAGGGGATTCATTAACATGACTTTCAAGCTGCTAGGAACACTACCTTGATCATTTCTTCCATCCAACTACTAATATGGCCTACTATATGGGTCTCAACTTAACAGGTCTCGACTCATTGTTCTCCAATGCATTGCCCACGAACACTGAGAACATGATTGGCAGCCTCGTCAATAACTTACTTCACAACTTTCCCAAGGATCACACTGCGTTACAATTTCTTTCTTTTCTTTGACTTGTACTACTTCGCTTTACTTGATACCTAGGTATCCTTGTATGCTCATCCGTACTTCATCTCTTTTCACTTTACAAAACCAGCATCAGCATTACCTGCATGCTTACTCATTTTCTCTTTCATCATTACCCAATGGCATCATACTTAGTCATCTCACTTTCACCATTGTCCATTGCCTTTGCATTGTACGATTCCCTTTTGGCCTTTGGCCCTTCTGCTCTTCATGGCCACCCCTTTTGGACACTTGGTCCGTGCACAGTTCTTGTAGTATAAATACCTCACAGCAATACTCTTGTACACTAGTCTTGATCTCTGCAATCTAGCTGAGTATCACTGCTCCTCTCAGGAACCCCCCGACACTTGACCCTTGACCCTCAACACCTACAGCCAATGCCTAGGTTTCACCTTGATCACAAGAGGAAGACCCTTTGTCCTTCAGATATAGATTCCCAAAAGGACGCTGTCAGCAATCCCTGAGTTCTACCTTGTCTCCACTGTTGGCAATATACTAACAGCAGTTCTCCTTGAATTCATATAGCGCACCACATACCAAGTGGTGGTTGTTTGAGTTATTGCAGCCACTTGGTACTTAGTGCTTTGCGGCTATGCTAGTTTCTACCCAGAGCTATTGTAACCGTGGTGCCACAGCTGGTCAACGACGTGACACTTGACAGCTTGTTCAATGATGTACCGCCTGACTCTTCTCAAACTCTTCCAATCCCTCTATCTTACTCTCCCCCACTTCACAATGGTGGTGGCAGCGGCACTCTTACTCAAATGCTTGTGGACCATTACAGTCATAATCATCCCTCCAAAGAATCCATGCAAGCCAACTTGCAAGTGCCTGTCGGTGGAACCATACCTAGCAATGTACCACCTGTGGCGCCAGAGCCTGAAAGCAACATTGTTCAGTTACAAGACTCTCTGGACACCACAATTGCATTCATCTGCAATCAAGGAAGTGAGTCTCAAATTTGTATTTTGAGATTAATGCTAAATATACTATTACTAAACAGTACCTTTTCTATGCATTCTCAAAGCGACAAGCTACAACTGGAAGGATCTTTCAGGATATCTTTCCACCCTTGCATGGAAATACATAGCCTGAGAACACTTTCAACCATGCTCAACTGCATTTTGGCAGGGTGAAATCATGCAATTGTACTGTGTGTATTGACAGAAAGGGAGAGAATTTGAAGAAGGTGAGCCCAACTAGACCATCAATCCATACAAAACTAATCTGACCATCAACAGTCCTGGTCCAGTTAGAACTTCTTAAGAAAACCATTTCTGCAGTCATGCAACTCAATGACTTGAGATTCACAGATGGGTTAGCTACATTTGTAAGTACTTGCACATCACACACTGACATCACTACTTGCTAATGCTTATCAGCTGACAGAGGATATGCCACACCATGTCTGAACCAGGTTGACCCTTGCTACCAAGGCTATTGTCATCGAATGATTCCAGACCACCAGTAGTGCAGCAAACTTAGACTGGGCTCACTCTTCAGTCAAATGGAAGGAAGAAACCCACAGATTCCCTCTGTTCCATGTGTATCAATCATACCCGGATTCCATCAAGGAACAGGTAAGTGTACTCAGGGATTGATGTGTCTCTGGGTTCGAGTCATCTATCACACAGGCATTCTATTTTGAAAGTATGACTCCAGAAATGTTTCTCAGTTGGGCTTTGTGGCCAGAGAACTCCAAGGAATTTTTCGGCATTTTCACCAAAGTTATAGGCCCCGACAGTTTGTTGTACTTACAGCCGCTATGATGCCTGGACATGGACCACCTCATTTTCTCCTGCAGCATTGTAAGTACAACATCCTACCCTTTTTCGAGAATAACTCTGAACATGTACTTCATCAGCTTCTTACTTGTCTTGAGTTTACCACCAACAGAGCAAACAGGCCAGCTGTCGCTGCTTGGAAGAACTTGACTACCATGAACATTGATCATGTCACCCAATTCTTTTGCAACATTATTGTAGGTAGGCTCATAACCTTGTTGGCTGATAGTAGGATTGAAATGATGCTGAGTAATGTCGTGATGAATGCACAAGATAAGTAGATGTGTCTTGCGACATTCAGACTTCGATGATGGAATGCCATGAGTGCTGTCATAGTGATTCTGCTTTACCATGTGTATGATATCAACTGTAACATCCCTATCTACCTGATGCTCATCAAGCATATGAGCACAGCTCAAGCCAGTATCCCTTTTAAGTGCATAAGTCCAACCTTTCGACTCTAAGTAGTTCAAGTAGTACATGAAAAACAAGCTATAATAAATAATACAGGACATTACAGATGGCTGGTGATCCGAGACTGATCATCTTCATTTTTGAGTGTACAATGATGGCCCATAGGGACCTGCATGGGTTTATCCACAGGTGTTCACTTGCACCAGCTATAGACCTGTGGGGCAGGTATAGGCAAGGGTAAGGGTCAAGCCTTGATTCGGTGGTTGTGATGACAATGAGGCTACAACCCCATTATCACAATTATTGCGTTGTCGTTGGCAGTGGCGGTGACGGATAGCAAGATGAGGGCACTAGGTGGGGCGAGGCAAAGGCAACAGGGATGAGGGCAAAAGGCTGTGGTGACAGCGACAAAGACGCAACAAGCATGGCTTTCATTGTGTTGTCATCTGAGTTGTCAGATAAGGCAAGGTGAGGTGAAAGGCAGTCATGACAACGAGGGCGACGACATGATAACTGCAGAAGTTGTTGCATTATCATTGTTGTCATCAGTTGGAGGGGGCAGGGGCAAGGGGGACACAATGAGCCTGAGAGCAAAGGGGTGGTGGTAGGGTGACAAAGACAAGGGCAGGCAGGAACAAGGGCAATGAGGGTGCAATCACAACAACAACAAGACAACTGAACTATGGTTATCACATTGTCATCATGATCACCAGTCAGTGAGGCAAGGGCAGAGGGCAGAGGGCAGAGAAAGTTGAGCATGGACCAAGGGTCCAAAAGGGGTGGCCAAGAAGAGCAGAACAGACAAAGGGCCAAAGGAGTTGTATGGAGCGGGGCACTGGACGGATGAAGGTATAAAAGGTAAAACACAGAAGCTGTCCAAATGACAGCGGAAGTGAAAGCGATCCCTATCAGATCAGGAAGCGGAAGAAAGGAAGCAACGATGGAACAACAGGTTGAGCTGGAGTTGCATAATCGGATCAAAGAAAGGAGAGGTAAACAGGGTAAAGGGTTAAGCCCTTGCTGAGTAATCCAGAGCAAGGGTAAGCCCTGCAGATTGAACATAGGAGATACCTGTAGTACCGAGCATAGTGAAAGTAAAGTAAAAGGCGAAAGAAAAGATGAATCGTAAGAGTAGGTTAAAGGGAGGGATGGGTGAGGTGTAGGAGGGTGAGGGTAGTGTGGTGGCATCATTATCTTGCCACATTGACCCAGCAGCAGGTGAAGGGAAAACTTGAAGGCTCCAAGTTGGGTGAGCCAGGTGCAGGCGGTGATGTTAAGAAGACAGCAATGGTGAGGACATATGATCAATGATCATTGAAGCTTGAAGTCTGGTGAAAGATGTGGTCCAGAACTTTGTGGCTATGTCACGTGATATTGGATTTTTGTTTGCATGTGCTGGCAAGTCTATGCAAGTCTGTCCTACTCCTCCACCACATGCTAATCAGAGAGAAGAAGAAAAACAGAAAAAAATGTAAGTGTCATCCCATTTGCTCACATGCTCACACCACCACCAGTGTTGCACAATGACACAGGGTCACACAGGCCCATCAGGAAAATATACACTGACTTTTTGGGCTTGTTCTGGGTAGCATACAACTTTTCTTAACTTTTCTGTATTCGCAGGGCAAGCTGTCATCCTGTACCACCACCATCACAATGATGTCGATGAGTGCAGCAGCAACACTATCACAACGAGGCTGGGATGGGTGGGCAGGTTCAGTGGCGATGCCACCATATAGCAACACTAGTATGTCACTGAACAACTCGGACATATCCGTGAGTGCTTTGATATTTCTCCATGATGCAAACTGAACATAATGCCAGTGAAAACTATTCTTTTGATTATCTGCTTACCGAGCCTTGTAGGCCTGAATAATCATTGCCTCCACAATGGCTCTGCAAACATATACAGGGGTGTTGGTGAAGACATTCAAAGTTTTTGATGTCCCCATTCCTTGTATCAAGTTCATCCTGTGCAGAACTGGTTTGTCGCTGATTCAGACTGTTCTGACAACTTTCAGCTTTGTATCCTCCACTACACATCAGGAACAGTGCAAATAACCTAGCACGACCTAGCTGGTCTAGTGACAGACTGGGTAGATCATGCTAGGTTGGCTAGACCATAGTTGAACAATTCCAGTGTGTGCTTGAGCTTCTGACCGTTAGCCTTGCATCACGTACAGATAGTGGTGCTTACTGAGGCAGCACACAATGCCAGTGCACCAAAAGGCTTTCTGAATGCCAAAAACTGATTGGCTCCCACCTGCTGGAGGTGCTTAGTGAGAATCAACGTCATGAGAGGGGCTTCCCAAGCCCCCTTCATGTTCTAACAATAGATGTTGCATAAGCAACTAATGGTGGTGAATATTGAATGCATCCCGCTTACCTCAGGGTCCTTGTAAATGAGTGGAAACATTGGTTTATCATCGCTGTCACTGATGAATGGGACTTGAGATTTCACAAATGCTAACCAGGCTTTGCAATCCTTGATATACTCAGATGCTTTGAAGTATTGTTCCAGACAATAAATCCCGTGTTTGCCTATATCACTGCACCATGTGTTGAGTTGGTCACATGCCTGGAACAAGTCCTGTCATGATGTCACCTCATTTAGAATAAACACCTACTATTTTTTTGATTGCTGGATACTTGGTAACATCAAGATGAGCGTCTCCTGAGTCAAAGATGTCGTCCCACAGCTGTTGGATTGTGGGCTTGAGATCCAGGTTCTCATTGGCACCAAAGGGGTCATCTGTGGACCCAGCCCAATCAACGAGAAGACAGATCAGGGTGTCTGTCACAACTTTTTTTTCACCATGATAATGCCGCCAGCTTACAACTCCTTATGACTGCCTTAAATGTCCTGCCAACCCCGTTTTGGCATTACAAGGCTCATTATAAGTCCATTATGATAGCATTTCAATGTAAAAAATTATCTAATTTTCTCCAATGTGCACCACAAGGCATTATAATGCGGTACAATCTTATGGTAATATATGGTAATCTATTCTCATCTCCACAAAAAAGTTGCGACATTCCATTGACACTTTGCGACCAAGGTGTCTTCGATGAGGAGATCCTTGACTTTCATGTCCCTCAGTGCCTTTGAGATTGATTGTACCCCTGGGCCCTGTGCAACCTCCATTCCTGGCAATGTATGATTAACATTCGCCTTGAAAACCTTCAAACCCATCTATGAGAGACCAAAACACACTGCAAATGCCATGCAACCACATGGTGAGTATGTATTGCTGACAGTTATTAATGACAACTCATGGATTCGGTTGGTTGTGCCACAGCTGCCAAATATCCACCTCCCTCAGACTCTTGCATTCCACTGCTTCCTAGCTTTCTGGCTTTTTGGGCTGCCTCACGCTGCTCGATCATGTTGGTTCACTGGTAATCAGCCTCCTTGATTTGTTTTGGGGTTAGCAAGGTACGAGGTGCACTGACTCATGAAGTAACAGCAGCCTTATCTTTCCTCGACATAGGCGTGATCTGAGTTATCTGGGTCACACCCACTCCTTTGGTATAATTGATTTTTTTCTTCCAATCTTTTGACAGGCTACTAGTGAATTGTGTACCCTTTTTCAGCCTCTTTGATGTGGGTCTTTCGCAAACAATGTTGACGGTGAGTAGTACCTCCCTCATTCAAAACTTACACTCAGAATTCATTCCCTTTGGCCTGAAGGTCTAAGTTGGCAGGGTTTGAGTTGGCAGGGTTTGCAACTTGCTTCTGGACTGTGTTATTTGTAGGAGTGGTTTTCCAAGCATTTCCAATATCCTCATGCAGGCTACAAGGCTTTTCACACTATAATGTAGTAAGTGTGGTTCTTTGTTGTCCAATCTGGGCCACTTACAGTTGTGTTGAAGCTAGACTTTGGTTGATTGTGGCATTCAGCATTGCCACCATCATCACCTTCACTTTCATTTGAATCAATCCGGGCCACTGCATAGGTCCAGCACAGGGCACGAGGATTTTTGCCACACTACAAATAGTAAGTGTTACAATTTCTTTCTTTTCCTTGACTTGTACTACTTCTCTCTACTCGATACCTAGGTATCTTTGTATGTTCATCTGTACTTCTTTTCTTTCACCCTACATAACCAGCATCGGCATCACCCACATGCTTACTCTTCTCTTTCATGTCATCATCCGATGGCATCACTCTTACTCATTTCATTTCACGTCATCATCCAATGGCATTGCACTTAGTCATTTCACCTTCGTCATCATCCATTGCCTTCGCATTGTACAATCCCTCCTTTTGGCCTTTTGCTCTTCTGCTCTTCTTGGCCACCCCTTCTAGACACTTGGTCTGTGCACCAGTATAAATACCTCACAGCGATACTCTTGTACACTAGTCTTGATCTCCACAATCTAGCTGAGTATCCCTGCTCTACTTGGGAACCCCCCTTGTGACCACTCAACCCTTGACCCTTAACTCTCGACCCTATGGCCAATGCCTAGGTACCATCTCAATTACAAGAGGAAGACCCTTGGTCCTTCGGGTATAGATTCCCAACAGGACACTCTCAGCAACGCCTGAGTTCTACCTTGTCTCTACTGTTAAGCGATACACTAACAGAAGTCCTTCTTGAACTCTTACAGCACGCCATGCATCAAGTGGTGGTTGTTCGAGTTATCGCAGCCACTTGATCCTTAGCACTTTTGCAGCTATGCTAGTTTCTACCCAGAGCTATCGTAACAGTAAGTGCTATGCTTCATGAGCCATAGCTTTGAACATACTGATTCTTTTGAACCAACATTCATGTATTCAGACTCTGACACAGGGTCTGTGGTAGGTTCCATTTGCATGTCATCGTCAGGTCCTAATCTGTCCCCTTCAGCCTGAGGTGCAACAAGATTATTCATCTCATGCTTGGCAGGGATTCCTGACAATTTTTGTCAGCAAGCTATCATTGAGCATTTTAGAGGCTTGGTTAAGTCCTTGCCTGTCTCTGGGTCTTGTGCGTGTTGGAGTGCACCCACCCCTCTTTTGTGGATGTTCTGGTGCAACTCAGATATGTATCATCCTCATCCCAGAGCTGATCTTCCATTACAGCAATAGCTAGAACCCTTTCACGTCATTCATTGGCCACCTGGTCTTGCACCTTGGCAGCGGCAACAACCTCACGTGCTTTGTCAGCATTTTTCTGGGCGGTAGTGCAGCATTTTTGTGTGTTTGCCCAGATGATGGCTATAGGGTCAACATTGGCATGTTTGTGGATGGGGCATGCCATGACAGTACTGCAAAAGAAAGAGAGACAAGGGAGGTAAGACCTTGCATCTGGACCTTTTTTTTACTGGCTAACAGAATTTTTTGGCCACCGACCCAACACATTTTCATCTCCCTCAATAAAAGTCCCTTACATGGTGATCTTTTTTGCATGGGCTAACGTATTCCAAATTACTTGTTTAGCACAAGGTTGCCCCCTCAAGAATGGAGACCCTTAGCATGGCAATCTTTTTCCTCTGCCCAATGTATCCTGCAGTGCCCACTCAGCATGCCAACAGTCACCCTGAAATTGTTTGTGGAACTAACAACACTTATTCAGAATCTATCTCTGTGCTTTGCAACATCACTATGTCTCCCCCCACACTACTGAATCACCTGCTATGCCCTCATTGCTCCAAAATGTTTACTTTGAAGTGGGGGTGCATGGGGCATGTGTTACAATATCAACTTTTCCTCACTTAACAACTTCAACATTCGACCTATTCTAAAGATACATGCCTCATGTCAAGGCTATCCAAAGGATCATACCCTATTGGCTGCCACAAACTCACACACTTACACTTCTATCTATTCATCTCCCTTATCACTGACTCATCATGGCAGTGCAAGGCTATGCTCTTATCTATGACTCATATCTATTCACACCTTATCATCCAATGAGACACATTATGTTTATCTATGTAGTTCATACTCAGATTAGAACTCCGACATCCATGTAGTATATAAACTCCATGAATCAAAGCCAGAGAGCTCTAACAAAGTTCTCTTGGAGTTTTCGCCTCTTCACTGGACTGAACCCCCTCTTCACTCAACCACTACACTTTAACAGTCTAGTATTGTTCTAGGTTGTTTCAGCATGTTCATACTGTGCATCCTGACTAACAGCACCCTCAAGCTGACTCAGACTCCAAGTCAGACCTTGTTGGTTCCTTGAGCCATACACCTGAGCATCACAGTACCCACTCCTCCATCACCCATCCAGATGATCTTGCAGACCTTGGAGTTGGGGATCAGTCGCCAGAAGGTCCCCATGTTGACCATGCACTTGCAGGAGGGACGGTATGGAAAGAGTATCACCCATATTTGACTGGTTCATACCACATTGTCAAAAAAAAAATTACTGATCATGAAATCCAGCACAACCCTGTGATGAGTCTGGGGTGCCATTACCTCCCAGTCATCCTCCTAGCCCTTGTGCTCAGCATGACCCCACTGACTGGTCCCCCTTTACTGGTCAGCATGACTTCCTCCTTGCAGATTTTCTCTTTAGGTGCAAGGAGATGTCAGTGGGAAATATCAACCACCTCATGGAACTTGAGGCATTCCAAGCCCCCCAGCAGCAACCCAACAGCCTAGGGAGCAATCCATCATCTTTGGGTGCACCTTTCCTATCTGCTGCCCACATTTATGCAATTGACTGAATACAGTCAGGCAGAACTCCTTGGGAGTGTATGAAAGTCTCACCAAATGTGGATAGGGATCAAAATCCGCCGTCCTGGAAGCTCGCCAAATATGAAGTGTGGTACCATGATGTGGATTGTGTCCTCACTGAGATGATTGCTTTCCTTGCAATCCCAAAAGGTACATTGTCTTGTTCTTTTTTTAGTATGCTATTTTACATGACTATTATCTTGATTTCTAGCAGCTTGCAAGGAAGACAATGATGCAGCTTTCCACTCATTCAAAAAGAAATTATATCATGCCTCCATATTAGCGATATTGCAACCAGCAAAGCCAGCCATGATCACTCCAGTCGTGCACTGTTGTCCTGATGGCCATTGGCACCGCATAATATTTGACTTGGCTGCTTTCATTGCTGACTATCCTGAGCAAGTTATGCTGAGCAGGATGGTGCAAGGATGGTGTTCCAAGTGTGTATAACATACTATATTGCTAGCACTGTTATTCATATGCACATATCAGATGTACGGCACCAATGAATGATCTTGATGGTCCAGGGGGGCGACGTACACACACTCTGCACTGACTACTTCATGATGCACTTCCTTTGGATGTATGTACTTTGGCATGAGTATGGGATAGACATCACTATTATTGTTAGTATCTTTTTCTTTTATTTTCTTATGTGCGTCTGGTTCATTGACAAGGTTTTTGTCAGCTGTTCACCCATGATTTCCCTCGTGCAGATATATTTGTGATGATATCACCTAATCTGCTTTATCAGCTGATCAAAGGGATGTTCAAGGATCACCTTGTGATGTGGACTTGTGAATGGATTGAGGCCAAGTCTGAGCCCACCCATGCCAAGGAGATTCTAGATGACATTGATAGGCGGTAAGTGACCATGTCGATTTATTGTGTTAAAGAATGACAGTTGTGTAGTCTGGCTGTAGTACCTCATTTCACTGGTCTACATCACTTTCCCCATGGCTGCCACTTCAAAC
The DNA here is from genome assembly GCA_019787685.1 of Chiua virens. Lineage (NCBI taxonomy): Eukaryota > Fungi > Basidiomycota > Agaricomycetes > Boletales > Boletaceae > Chiua > Chiua virens. The sequence continues at coordinate 213,466 of JAHNUO010000033.1, forward strand.
AATGGATGGGCAATGACTCTAAAGCACTAATAAAGGTGCATATTTATACTACGTCTTAACTGCTTTATTGGGAACTTAACAAAAATATAGATTTACTTACCTGCTATTGCCAAATATGTTCCCCCACAGCTAGTGCAGTGTTTAGCTGCTTTTTGAATTTCTGCTACATTGTTCATCGATCGGAACTTGGAGTCAAGGACCTGGAAGTCACACCACAAGGTGTTCTGTTCCAAAGTTTGGCCCACCAGATTCTCCCTCCCTCGTCAACACACACTGTGTCACTACATCCATATGATTCAGGAATTTGGGGCACCAAATGGCCTGTGCAGTTCCATTACTGAATCATGCCATATAACAGCAGTCAAACACCCATGGCATCGCTCAAACCATTACAACACCCTTGGCCAAATGCTTTTGACTATTCAACATCTCGACAAGCTTACTACTGCCCAGATTTTTTTCATCGAACAGGGTATGCTCCCACCTGATGTTGAAGCTCCCTCATCAATCCAAGCCACCTCTACCAGCCAGGATATTGACCAACAAGAGCCAGATGACAAGGCTGTCAATACTAAGCATATTGAAAGCCATATGCATTTACCCATGCAACCCCATAAGTATGTTTAAATTATCATTTGACATGATATACTTATCCTGCCTTCAGAACATGGATATGCAATACAACTAATACATCTGGCTCTCCAAATCCATGAACCACAGCTCCCCTGGCTAGTTCACAACTTTCTTGATGCAAAGCATGGCTCTCTGTTGATTGATGTCACCAGTTTCGAGGGACCAGTCTCAGTTTTCCACTCAGCAGCAGCAATGTTTCATGCCCTATCTGACACATCGATGTTATCCCCATCTTCAGATCAACACAAAACAGCCCCAGCATATCCAGCTCATTCCTCTTGCCTTTGAGATGCCTAAACCATGTACCACAGGCCCGGGTATGGGTAGGATACAAGCAAAGCATGGGATGTGAGTCCTAACCTTTACTCACAGGTTACACCTATAGGACACGACATTGGATTGATAACATGCACAGGATTCTCCAGCCTCGTCAGGGTACACGTCACTCATGCGTCAATTGATATCACACACAGGATTCTCCAGCATTGTCAGGGTACATGTCACTCATGCATCATGTGGATTGATGGTATGTTCCACCCCCCACTCCCTGTTCTTCATGCCATCTGGCAATGCGACGTGTGCAGGACATGACTCAGACTGAATGTGTACAGGACACAATGTCGGATTGACAACAGTGTGTACTGCTTCCCTCATGCTCCTATGCGACTAACCCTCACCAATGCTTTATCCCTCACCCCCTCTCCAAGGTCCTTCATGCCCCTAGTTGTGATATGGATCCGTTTCTGACATCTTGCAATATTATTTTGCCCTGTGTACTGAGGAGTGGCTTGCTCAGGCGATGTGCAACACTGCTGTTGGGAGTCTGTATTTGGATGCACGTCAATGGGATAAACAAGGCCAGCCCAACATGTTACAGCTCTAGCCTGCTGATTTTGGGACTTAGCTATTCTTTGATGCCAACACAATCATCACTTGGCAATCGTACGGTACAAATAACCATGTTCATGGATGTTTCTATGCCGCCACCCAGTCAGTTCGTCACCTTCACCAGCATTCAGAACAACAAGATGCTGGCAATGTTTTCCATACCATCAGCTGGTCTGTTTGTCCATGTAAGTTCGCAAGATATAGATTTGGCCCCTCTTTCACAAAGGATTGGCTCACAGTATCTTGTGTCCCATGGTGTTGTTCCCTCGAATAGCATATGGATGTTCAATGGTGATGCTTGATTGGCCGTGCATAACAACAATTTCACATCACCAGTTTGGTCTCTGTAAATGTGGTTCCTTTTCATTGTGTTTATGCTTGGTCCTCACCATTTCCATCTTCTTGCTTACTTGCCTTGTATATGTATGGCCTTACAAGGTGGGGGGTTGAAGGAGCAATGCTGAGCAATGAACATTTCCCATCCGTTGTGTAGTCATGCTATGATGATGCTAGTCCATGCTACAGTGAGCAACAAAACTGTTGCAATGTTTGACCCAAATGTGGTGTGCACAGTGCACCGCAACCACTCGTGGGAATGTCACTTAGCTTTGGTGAGACCAAATAAAGTACAAATCATTGGCTACAAATCGGCCTCTGGGTCATGTGATTTGGCCCAGTGGCTGCGAAGATATTGCCATTTTAAGTCACTCTAGTCATTGCAACAGTTTTGTTGCTGATATCATGGGTATGGTAATTAGTATGAAGTGTACCCTCCTTTGGCCTTGATAACCTCCTGAACTCTCCTGGGCATACTCTCAATCAATCTCTGACACTCCTCTGCCCCAATCTTGTACCACTCTGCTTGAATCCTCTCCCAAAGTTCCAATACTCCCTTGGGTGGCTCAGGATACTCTGCTAGCCTTCTTTTGAGGATGAACCATAGATGTTCTATGGGATTAAGATCTGGGGACTGAGCAGGCCATACAATAACCTCAAATCCATGCTCCTCGAACCACTCCTTGGCCTTCCTACTGGTATGTTTGGGATCATTATCTTGTTGAAAGATAATGTCCTCTGGAGAAAATCCAAAATCCACCAGGGTTTGTTGGAGATCATCCTCTAAAATCTGCACATAGAGGTTAGAATACATCTTACCATCAATCTTGCAAGCCATTCCAACCCCTTCCTAACTCATACAACCCCATATCATCACTGAACCTCCCCCAAACTTGACTGTACCCTGTACAATCCTATCACTAAGGCCCTCTCCTGCCATTTTCCAAGCCCATTTCCTGCCATCTGACCCAATACAATTGATGTTGGTCTCATCTGACCATATGACATGCTTCCAATCATCCACAGTCCAATCCTGGTGGCTTATAGCAAAATCCAATCTTTCTCTCCTATGATGCTTGGAAAGAAAAGGTTGTTTTTGCTTTACTAAAGCCTTCATACCAGCCTTTTTCAGGTGACAACGAATGGTTTGTGAGGATATGGGATGGTTCTTGACATCCTGAAGAGTCTTGGTGATCTGGATAGCATTTTCAGCCTTTCCAGTACCAAGAAGTTGAATAGCATGGTGCATATCGGTGGGGGAAATGATGGATGGACAACCACCAGAGGCTTTGGGAAGGTCAGGACAGTGTTTGGCACAAATATGACTGATGGTGGAGTGGTTGAACCCAGTAGAAGCAGAGATTTGGCAGGTTGATTGACCCAATTCCAAGACAGTAATGATCTGGTTGGTTTGATCAATGGACAAAGATTTCATGATAAAAGAAGTGGTAAAAGTGATGATGTTTGGCTGTGTTTACATCATGTTGAACTGTTTATGCATCACATGACCCATTGCTGATGTCATATTTCATTGCAACAGGTGGTTTCTGCATTTACATAGCTTAGTAACAAAACTGTTGCAATGACTAGAGTGACTTAAAATGGCAATATCTTCGCAGCCACTGGGCCAAATCACATGACCCAGAGGCCGATTTGTAGCCAATGATTTGTACTTTATTTGGTCTCACCAAAGCTAAGTGAAATCCCCACGAGTGGTTGCAGTGCACTGTGCACACCACACTAGGGTCAAACATTGCAACAGTTTTGTTGCTCACTGTAGGTCATACTAGGTTTGTGGCAAAATGATAGTCTAAGCTAGGCGATGCTAGGCTCATGGCAAAATGATAGTCTGTGCTAGGTTGTGCTAGGTCATGCTAGTCAGTTGCTAGATTATACTGAAATATACTAGGCTTTGCTAGGCTCTGCTAGACCTGCTAGTGCACAATAGGCAGTGCACTTTTGCTGATGCAACGTGCATGGGAAACTCAGTTTGTTTGAGACCCAAACACTGCAGCTATGATAGCTCCATGGCTGGTCGCAAGCTTTCCATTTGAAAAATTGCTCTGAGGACAAGAATGTCTGCAGCTATGGTGTGCCACCACAGCAACAGTGACAATAACAACAACAGCGACAACAGCATGCTACCATCACCAGTGACACAATGGCGCTCTGACTGTGCGACCACTACCAGCAATGGAGTGACATCATGCTGTGATGGCACCAGGGATGCAACAATATCAAGGGCAATGGCAATGTGACAGCATGCCACTACTGTCATTGATGCTGATAATGCCCCCACCACCACATCCATGACACTGTGCTGTGACAGCACCAGGGATGCGACAACATCGAGGGCAATGGCAATGCAACCCATCATTGATGCTGACAATGCCCCTATCACCACACATTTGACAACGTGCTGCAATGGCACAGGGGATGCAACAATGTTGAGGGCAATGGCAATGCAACAGCATGCCATCACTGACATTGATGCCAACAATTCCCACATATCTCCCTCAATATGCTATGATGACAGCGAAAGTGGATGGCCATTGTGGCCACAATGGTGAGGATGAGGACAATAAAGGTAATAAATCCTAGCTGAAGTGCAATACTCAGGGGGATTGAAAGAATAAAAAAGAGGGTGAAGGAATGTGATTCTATTTGACCCAGGGACAACACTGAGTTGATGAACAACGAGAAATGGATTTTAAGTAGTCTGAGATGAATCTGGGGCAAATCTGGATTAAAATGGATGGAAAAGTAAACACAGCAGACCAAATCCAGATCAAGAAAATACGAGGTGGGTGAGAGAAAACAAATGTTGACCAAAAACGATGTGAGACAGATGCACACAGGCAAAAGCTACTGTATTTTGTCAATACAGTGAATTTTATAGTCCTCAGGAATACCCTCAGACTTGTCCTAAGTAAGGATAATAATAAAAAGAAGGTTTTCATATGGTATAAAGTTCAAGAGGCACCTGAACATCCCTGCAAAGGCTGTGTGACATGGTCTAGCCAATGCTAAGTATGAAGAAGGAGCAATAAAAATAAAATAAAAGAGTCCAAGGCAAAACAAGTGCAGATACAGCAATCCGGATGAGTTTGCACAAGCCAACAGATCAGGATCAGGATCAGGTGATGACAGGGTGTGGAAAAGTGCTATGCAAGCACAGGGAATACCTATTCCCTACAATGAGGCAAAGGCACATTGCCAACATGATGATGACGACAGTGGCAATATGACTGTATGCCACCACCCACACATCTCCCTCAACGTGCTACTACAATGACGGTGAAAGGGGATGGCCATTGTGGTCACAATGACGAGGACAAGGATGAGGAAGGTACACTGTCAACATGACTGTAGGTTGAACATGCACTGGGGTTGTACCACCATGGCTATGCAGCCACTGGCTCTGATGGTTGTATTCATTCTGTCTGTGCACATTTTAATACATTCTATCTGGTGGCTGCGTTATATGGTCAAATGGTCCTGTGTGCATGATTGCAACAGTCAGCTTTTTGGTGTGACTTAAACAGCTTTTCAATAAACTTTTTTTTACTTTAAAAAGTGTTGGGTGTCTTTGGATGAGTTAGAGATATCTTTGAAAAAGTTATGTGCTTTTCCTACTTTTGTCTTTTTTCACTTGTATGAGTAAGAAAAGCACATGTATATTTTGCTGATGCTGCCTGACCTAGTGTCTGCTATTGAAACATAACAAAATGTGTGCTGATTATGATACAGCATTTTTGCCAGTGAATGTAATGTATCACATTGTTAAAGATCCTTTCTTCCTGGATTTCCTAGTTGTTAGACTTGCATTACTTGGGCACACTATGCAACTCTGATGGGTCTGTAACATAATCCAATATATAGCCAGACAATCTGGATATCAGGATGTGAGCTGTTGACAAGTAGTTAATTCTTCTATTGTTAGACTTGCACTCTTTGGACACACCATGTAACTCTGATGCATGAGATACAATTAAATATATGATGAGGCAATTTGGCTAATAGTGGCTATTAGAATGTGAGCAGTTGGCAAGCAGTTGATCCTTGTGTTGTTAGCCTTATGTCACTTGGGCATCCTGTGGGATTCTGATGAGTGTGCTATAGCCAAGTGCATGATTGGATAGTACAACTCTCAGAATGGCAAGTGGCTAGTTGTGGTTTTGTCAGACTTGTGTTGTATAATCAAGCTATCTAATTTTGATATATGAAATATAGCCACTGATCATAATACAACATGTTTGCCAGTGATTACTTGTCATGGACACAGATTAAACAGAATGATTGCAAGGTGGTCTTAATAACATCATTTTTACATTGACCATATCATTGAATTTAATGGGTGACAAGGCTTTATCATTATACTTCATATTTATATTAAATTGTCATTAATATCTAGGAATATCTTCTCAACACCATTTTCCTGATGTTCCTTTGTGCCACCACACCAAACATGATGGATGACATGATGTGATGATGCAACAATGTGGTGTGGTGTGCCACCCCTCTCTAAGTTCCTGACAATGACAGTAATGATGATGACGACATGAGCACCATGATAACATGGTGCTATCGTTGTCCTCATTCTCATCCTTGCTCACCCCCATTGTCCTCACCCTCACCCTCACCTCTGTTGTCCTTGCTTATCCCTGTTGTCCTCACCCTCACCCTCACCTGACAGTGATGACAACAATAACAATAACACGAGCACCACGTTATCATGGTGCTTGTGTTGTTGTTGTCCTCCCTTACCTCCATTGTTCTTTTGCCACCCTCACTTGACAACAACAACAACAACAACAATAACAACACGAGCACCACATTATTGTGGTGCTTGTGTCATCATTGTTATCCTTGCTCACCCTCATTGTCCTCACCCTCTGAGTCACCCTCACCCAACAACAACAATGATGATGATGATGATGACATGAACACCATGATAATGTGGTATTTGTGTCGTTGTTGTTACCATCCTCCCTCACACTCACTGTCTTGGTGTTAGAAGGTCAAGGTGCATCCTCAGGTGCAGGTGCAGGTGTCAGCACTGCCACCTGGGGGTACACCTGTGCAGTTGCCTAATTATATGCATCTCTCACACAACTAACTGCCTTTTTCAGTACATATTATTAACATGTTCACTGGTGTCATCATAGAGCTTTTTTGTATGTATTCTAGTCAAGCAATGGTGTCTTGGAGTCAATGATGTGTCAAGAGACACCTGTGTTGAAAAATGCTGGGGCAAAGTTTGCAGATCACAACATGGGTTTCCTGGAACATCTGAATCCTATTCTATTCCTTGCTATACGTTACCCTAAGTCATCTAAGTAGCCCTTCATGATTATTCTTTCCTAGAAGCTCATCCGCAAGTTGAATAAATTGCTTAGCAAAGTCGATTTCAGTGTGACCCAGAAACAATGGACAATTTACTTGCAAACCTACTATGAGGTGAATGCAGTGTATTATCCAGGGAAAGGTGCCTCATTTACAGACATGCTCATGTTGTTGGTGCACCACAAATTGACTGATGCGCTGGAGGCACTAGGGTGAGTCTGAATTATCACACCAGTTCTATTCTATTATAAATTGATTGTTATTTTTCTTGTCAGACGCACACCAGGCTAAAAGAACTTGAGGTAAGAGAAAAAATGCTCCAGGTGGCTGTGGATCTCATAGGGCTGGACAAGGTACAGTCCCAGTCGAGGATGATTGCTCTTTGCTGCAAGTTTATCCAGGAGCATGCCAAGATGTTCTCCAAGGCTCAAGGTATGTCTCCCTTTTGTTCTTCACCTTGACCCATGTTGATGATGGCACTCAGGCATACCAACCATCTTGATCAATATGATGCCAAGGACTTTGAGGTCACTGTTCAAGTTGGCATTGTGGGACATTACATTGCCTTGGAGTGAGCATGGATGGGAATGGCTCATGAATCACAAGATGAGTCCAATACTATCTTTGTCCTTGTTGCAAGCATGCATCCATTGACACCTCTCCTGAGTCAGTGGTAAGGGAGCAATCCATATAGAGCATGACATATGGATGACAGTGGTGTTTGAGCTGCAACATGAGCAGGTAGTTTGTAGACATGGAGCAGGGATACTGGTATGATGGTTTATGACTTTTTCTAGGACTGCCTCATATGTGCCTGATTCCATTTTATAGCCACAAGCAGTTGTTGAAGTTATGTGCCAAATTTGTGACCCTTTCCTCAGTCAATTTAAATGTGAAGCTACTGTTATGTTCTTCATAGGATACAGCATCATTCTTCAGAAACCTAGTACTCCCCTAGCACCTCAAGTCTTGATTTCCAACTGCCTGCCAGTGAGAATTACTGGATTACCAGTTGTTTATCTTGGTGTTCATGTTTGCCTAGAGGTACTAGTGCTAGTAAGCTGTGATGATATGAACTTTCCAGCTCCACAAGATCAACTGGATCAAGAGCTGTTTTCACTAACTTAACAAGAAAGCAACCATTTGTAAAAATTTTAGCCATTTCTGTCCTTGAACTCTATACCTTTCTTTTCTTTTTTGGTGTTGTGACTTGGACATTGAGGTTTGTTGATCTTTGCAAAATTTGGTAATGTTTGGCATAGTAATGGAAAGGTCTGACTTGGGGAAAACAGTGAAAGTGACTTGAAGCAGCTTACTGATCATTGGCAGTGCCTATGTATATCCATGTAAAAGGTGCTTTCCTATAGAGTACTCTGGTAGCTATGTAGAAGGTGCTTTGCTATGGAGTGCTCTAGTTGGTTATGTCTAGTACTTAGGTATCTGTTGATTACTGATATGCTCTGAAGTACTTTGGGTAGCTATGTAAAAGGTGCTTTGCTATGGAGTGCTCTAGTTGAGTATGCCTGATATTCAGGTATTTGTTGTTCATTGATGCATTCCACTAATCCTGGTCCTGTCACATTAGCCTGTTTCCATATTCTTCAGCATAGATACTGATCATGTACTCAAAGACAGCAATGGTGGTCCAGGATGAGAGTCTGAATGAGGGCAAGTTTAGACATCACACTACAACTGAGTGGATATATTCAATTTGTGTTGTTATCTTGTGGTCAATAAATGGTTGTGCTGGTGACTGCAGTATGTCTTGAATAACAGCAACAAGGTTGGAGAAGCCCTGCCACATGTCACATCTCTGTCCATGGATATGGCAGTGTGAAAAGTGACCAGCAACAACACTGAGCCTCTACAACATATGACATAACAGAAAACAGTATTCTTAACATCCTCCCCTTTGGCATCTCATTGAGCTTGCCATCTGAACATCACCTTGGCAGTAGTACTGGCCCCAATTGTAAATGCTAACCAGAAACTCTGTGGATGTGTTACATTCTCCTCCAAGTTGATATCATAATTCATGATGATATGGGCCAACATGGTTTTGAGCTCAGCTGTGTCCAAACAAGGTATCAACACTGGAACTAAATAGCAAGTATTCTGGAGAACTGGTGACAAACTGATAGGCTTTATGTTTATGTCTTCCCCATCCTTCTCACACATGTTTGTAAACCAGGATGGATCAAATTTGTATGGGTTGCCATACAGTGCATCATCGTAATGTAATGCAACAAAGCCTGTATGGGTCCTGATGCCCTTCAGGATTACCCTCCCATTCAATAGCACAAAGTCCTCAACAGCCTTGTGTGCCAAGCCTGCTGAAGGATAGAATTAAGTGTGAATTGGAAAAACCTTGAATGGAATACAAATTTCTCACAAACATTGATAATATGTATTGTCTCCTTGAAGAAACTATCTATTTTGTACATCTTTCCCAAGGACATTCTCAACTTCTTCACAGAGAGGCTGTGGGTACTGAGGATTTGCTGCTAGATTGTACAACATGAGTGTAAAAACCTGGTGTGCAATACATACATATGACCAAGAGACTAAACAGGCTTGCAAAGTCTGACATACATTGGATGTTGTCTATATAATGTGGTGAGTAAGATGATCATCACAAGCACAAACAACAGAATATGCACATGGATGGCAGCAAAATTGGTCACCAATACATAGTTCATTAATATCTCTGCACTGATGTCTGACCCAGCTTCATCTATCAACAAAGATAAAAGATCATTCTACAAAAGAACATGTATGTGAGATACCATGGACTATCAACGAGGCACATGAATGGGTTTTTTGGTCCAATCACTTCCATACTCATTCAAGTACAGTGGCTTAAACAACTGTCCCAATGTTTGCATGTATTTCACTAAACACAATAAAATGTGGTAACCACTAAACCTTTCCAAAGCCTGTGAGAATATGAAATATAGTATCTACTCCTGGCTTTCTATTGGACAAAGGGTCAAAGTATTTGAATAAGATTTGATGAAATGGCAATCATTTCAAAATGATCACTCATTGGGACAGTTCTTCGACTTTAAGTTTGGATTACATATATTAGACCCTAAGATGTTGGAAAGTACTTACATACATGTGATAATGGTTCTATTATGTTCTATTTATGTCACTATCATCAGCTAGCCTTCAAAGTTTTCATTTACCAGCAAAAGGGTTATTGTACAATAGATCATTACTGGCAAGGCCAAAAATGCTGTTCAACTCATTATACTTATCAATACCATTATTGATACTCCTCTCTACCATCAGACCATCAGAAATACCCTCAAGGAAGCCTCTTTGAAAGCTGTGGTAGAGAACAAAAACCTCTTCTCTCCAAGTGTCACAAGAAAGGTTGGTTGGCCTATGGAGGGTGGGGAAAGGGTTGTATAGTTAAATGATACTAAAGTTGATAGAATTGGGTCATATAAACAAGAGTATGTGTGGAAAAAGGCAGGAAAGTAATTGATTGCTAGAGGTACAGTCAAGCATAGAGGAGGCTATGGGCCTATATAGGATGGAATGGAGTGGGAGTTTAGAATGAGATGTACAGAAGGATGGATGCTGAGCAGTATGTGACAATTTTACAGCAGGGGTTGCTGGAAAACATTGAAGAATTTTAAATTTCAGAAGGTGATATCATTTTTCAATAAGATAATGATCCCAAGTATACCTCTAAAAGAGTTCAGACCTGGGTCAAAGATCAAGAGATTGGATCTTTAGATTGGCCTACACAGTCTCTAGACCCTACTTCCTTTGAACATACCTGAAATTATCTCAAAAAATGACTTTTAGCTTATAAAAGTGCCCCTAAAGGAGTTTATCATTTATAGGAGAGGTTAGTAGAGGAGTGGGGAAATATTTGTGCAGAATAGTATCAGAAATAGATTAAAGGCATGCATAAAAGGCTTGAAGCAGTTATTGAGGCTAAAGGAGATCATACCAAAGATTCAATACTTAAATTTATGTAAAGTCAACAAACTGTCCCAATAAGTGATCATTTTGAAATGATTGCCATTTCATCAAATCCTATTCAAATCCTTTGACCCTTTGTCCAATAGAAAGCCAGGAGTAGGTACTATACAGTGACTCCCCAAACCATTACAATGTTTAACCCCAATGCAGTGCGCAAAGCACACTGCAAACACCCGTGGGAATATCACTTAGCATTGGTGAGACAAATGATAGCACACACTCCTGGCTGCCTATAGGTACCTGGATCATGTGATTTGACTAAGTGGCTGTGGAGATATGGCCAATTTAAAACAGGAACTACATTGTAACAGTTTTATCACTTTTATAATATTTAATAGGATCTTAATGAAACAAAAGGATTGTTGGTCATATGTGGTTCTACAAACAAAGATACACATATACACATAGTGTCTGAGTCTAAACATGTTCCCATGCTTCTTGTCTTTCAACCACTACCATCATGTGATCTCTCTCTGTCACTTAAAAAAATACCATTCTCTCTCAACTTGATTCTGGCCATTCCATTCGCTCCATTGCCTCTAGCACAGGTGTCAGCACTGCTGCTATCTGGAGGCTTCATTCCAAGGAGCGTTCTGACCTTCAGAAGTCCATTGGAGGTCGCTCATCAAAGCTTTCTGATGCCAATGTCTGCCATGCTATTCATCTTATCTCTAGCAATAAGGCAGAGAATGCAGTCCAAGTCACCAAAGCCCTCTCTGCTATCACCAATCAGCCTCTTCATCCTAACACAGTTTGTCGTCACTTGAAAAAAGTTGGTATGAAGGCTGTAGTCAAGTCCAAATGACCTCTACTCTCTGCCAAGCATTGCAAGGCTTGGTTGGACTTTGCCCATGCTCATAAATATTGGACTCTGGAGGACTGGAAACAGGTGGTATGGTCTGATGAGACTAAGATCAATTGCCTTGGGTCAGATGGTCGCAAATGGGCATGGAAAAAGGCAGGAGAGGGCCTTAGTGATAGGTTGGTTGAAGGAACTCTCACATTTGGAGGGGGTTCTCTAATGTTATGGGGCTATATGACTTGGGATGGCATTGGGTATGCCACTAAGATTGATGGTAGGATGGATGGTGACCTTTACCTTCAAATTTTGAAGGATGAGCTCCAGGCTTCCCTGGAGTTTTATGGTCTTAATTCTCCTGATACCATCTTTCAACAGGACAATGACACAAAGCATACTTGCAGAAGGGTCAAGGAGTGGCTAGAAGAACAGGATTTCAGGACTATGGTGTGGCCTGCACAGTCTCCAGATCTTAACCCCATAGAACATATCTGGCTTTACCTCAAAAGGAAGCTTGCAGAGTATGAAAACCCTCCTAAGGGGATAGAGGAGTTATGGAAAAGGACTCAGGAGGAATGGGACAAGATACCAGCTGAGGTGTGTCAGAAATTGATTGAAAGCATGCCTAGGAGGATTGAGGCAGTGCTTAAAGCCAAAGGAGGATACACCAAGTATTGATATATACCAAATACCCTATCTATTAACAAAAGTGACAAAACTGTTACAATGTAGTTCCTGTTTTAAATTGGCCATATCTCCACAGCCACTTAGTCAAATCACATGATCCAGGTACCTATAGGCAGCCAGGAGTGTATACTATTATTTGTCTCACCAATGCTAAGTGATATTCCCATGGGTGTTTGCAGTGTGCTTTGTGCACTGCATTGGGGCTAAACATTGTAATGGTTTTGGGAGTCACTGTATTTCATATTCCCACAGGTTTTGGTAAGGTTTAGTGGTTACTGTGTTCTATTGTGTTTAGTAAGAAACATTTAAACATTGGGACAGTTGTTTGAGCCACTGTACTTGCACTGTTCCTCAATAATTGGATGAAGATGCACCATGCTGCGCCTTGTGTTCTTCAGGACATTCATTATGAAACAGGCAGCTAGACTCAAGCTAGACTGTGACAAAGCTGAGCCTGGACATGAGATTATTAGACACATGGTTTCAAGACCTGATGAGAGGAAGACAAGTGTGCATCAATGTTGAGTTCTCAAGCTTGGCGCAGGGACAGGGCTACTCAGCATCATGGGCCCCCAGATCTTCTCTCAGATGTCTCTGCAAGCCTTTATGAAAGTGACAGATTACCACCCAAGTGTACCAAAGAACCTCACCTAGAACGTGTGGCAATACTGAAGTGCAGTAAGGGTGTTTGTGGAGAAGCTCAACTGGTGTGCATTGGTCAAGGATGTGGGCAGATATGATGTAGTGCTTGTGGTGGATGTTGTATATCATCCCGAGCATGTGAGATGGCTCTGAGGATGGGTGAGATGAATGCTGAAGAAAGGTGGGGTGTTTTGGTTGATTATTCTGGTGAAGACGGTCAGGAGACATGAAGGCTTGTGCAAGACCATTGAGGGGGTGTTTCCTGTCATAGGTCAAGTGGGGATGATAAACATCTTGCAATCATGAGTAGGGAAGAAATAGAAAAGGTAGAGGGTATGGCAGCACCATGATGCAAAGGGGTCACAACTCAATCCCTTTGAATGACCAATCTGCCCTAGACCACAAGGCAACATGTGATGCTAAAGCACAAGTAAAATATATAGGAGTTTTACTACTGATGGGCAGGTAGCACTATTTGAGAGTGTTAGAAGTAAAAACCAAAAATATGGATTCATATGGACTCATATATTTTACTTGTGCTTGAGAGAATTCATGATTGCAAAGTGTGTAGTAGTGATTTTTTATTGTCACTCTTGCAATCTTTTCTTATGATGATCATGGTAAAACTGATCACCATGATATCCTGTATGATACTTCCAGGATTGCCTCTTCACCCTTCCTGTCATGTGGCATTCTCATTACTTGTGCAATGATCAGTGTGTATGATGCTTATGGAAAGATTTGGAGACATGTTCCACCTCTGTGTCAGAGGTGAATGAGTGGGACATGCCTATTTTGACTTGGAATCCAGGCATTTATCTGTGCTTTCCATTCACCCCTTCAAGCTACCATATGTAAGTGATTGCCCCAGAAAGGAAAGCTAGAGTGGCACAGATGAATCAATTGCCATTTAGTATTGCAATGTGATTGCCCACACCATATCCACCCATAGGGTGTCAGACTTGTTGTTTGCAACATAGGGCAGGATGCTGCAAGCATTACAGGGTCATATCCCAATAGCTTGGTATCTGATTGTTGATACTTAACAATAACAGGCTCTCAGGCTTGAGCAACTTGATAGCATTATCCACTTCACAGAGGATGCATGGACCTTCATCTATTCTACTGGACAACTGTATCCCTTGTTGGAAATGAACGTGATGCTCCCTCTAAGTCTGTAGTACTCACTTGACCACTCCAGGTAGCTTTCCTCAAGGAGCAGCTTTTGTTTGACAAATGCTGTTACTGCTCAGAAGAGGCTGGCAGGGGTTATGTTTACCTGCTCCCCAGCTTCTATCTTGTTTTTTGATACGTTAAGCTTGTTTCTCCTGTTTTGTTGGCATAAATGGGCACCTACTTACTCAGTCTTGGGTTGACAGATCTGGTTGCCTCATTGGAAGGCTTCAGAAACTTCTAGTCCAGGTTCTAGATGCAAGTCACTTCTTATTCTGTTCTATTCAGGTCCAAGCTGATTCACAACCCCTATCCCAGTTTAGCCCAGGCAGCAGTAAAAGAGTGGGCTCCATAGCTAAGGAAAGGGGTGGCATCCTTCAATCTCGCCGCTCTTGGGGGTAATAGTGACATGAGTATGATGTCATAGCTGGTCCAGGCAAGTGGCATGTATCAGTCCCTGGGATCATAAGGCACCAATGCAGCACTGTTCAAGATAAGTGTTAGTGTAATGAGGGTATTTTCCAAACAGGAGTAAAAATGCTCTACTGGCACCAGGTTAGTCTAAGGTCAGCTTTGTTTTATGACAGCCAAGTTAAACAAACACAGTTGCAAAGGTTGTCATGAGCAATCATTCAACAACTGCTTTCCCCCTGGTCACAACAAATACACCTGTGAAGAATGGATCAACCAGTGTGCTACCATTCTCAACACTATCACACTACCAAAATACAATGTTGAATATACTGGGTCAACAAATGGTAGGCTATCTCGTTGTCCCAATGCCCACCCTTGACTTCCTGGATAAATTTCTGCCCAGGGACAAGTTGCCTGAATACCCGGACATTGTTTTCCTGTTACAATAGTTCTGGGTAGGACCTAGCATAGCCGCAAAAGCGCCAAGTACCAAGTGGCTGCAATAACTCAAACAACCACCACTTGATATGTGGTGCGCTGAAGAGTTGAATGAGGGTTTCTGGTCAGCAGATTGCTACCAGAGAGACGAGTGAAAACTCAGGTGTTGCTGAGAGTTGTCCAGTTGGGAATCTATACCCAAGGGACGGTCAAGGGTCAAGGGTATTGACTACATAGGGTCTTCGTTGGGTCAAGGGACAATGAGAGAAGTCCCTGGTCGAGTGTTCACAAGGAGGGGTCTGAGTGGAGCAGTGATACTCAGCTAGATTGTGGAGATCAAGACTAGTGTACATGAGTATCACTGCGAGGTATTTATACTACAAAAGTTGCGCACGGACCAAGTAACTAAAAGGGGGAGGCCAGAAGAGCGAAAGAGTGAAAGGCCAAAAGAGAAGTGCGCGATAACTAAAAGGAGAATTGTATGATGCGACGGCAGCGGACGATGATGAGGATAAAATGACAAATGCAAAGCCATCGGAAGATGACGAGAATGAAATGAGTAAGCGTGATGCCATCGGATGATGATGAGAAAGAAATGAGTAAGCACGATGCCATTGGATGATGACGAGAAAGAAATGAGTAAGCACTCGGGTAAAGCCAGTGCGAAGTTACAAAGGCAAAAGGTAGACAAGTACAGATGAACGTACGAAGATACCTAGGTATCGAGTAGAGAGAAGTAGTACAAGTGAAAGAAAGAAAGGAATGGTAACATTTCCCTGCAAATCCTTTTCAGCAGACTCTGGCAGCAAGGTCTGAAAGTGATGCCTATTTGCCATTTGTAAGCCTAAATACACATATGGGTGCTAGCCTGCTAGATACTAATGCAACATTTTCAACAGATTGAGGAGATGCAGCCATTTTCTCCCCAGTTGCACCTAGTTGACTCACATGCTATCTCCAACACCAAGAATTGTGGAGCATTTTCCTATGACATTAAACCAGACATTTGCATGCCGGTGCTGGATGTGATTCTTTGAAAGTTGAGGTTCACATTGAGTTCAAGTGGAACAGGTGCCAAGATGTTTTCAGGGAAAAGGTTTGCTTGGATGAGTCAGGCAAGCCTCTGTCCTTTATTCACACTGCTGCCACTGCACAAGATACCCTTGGGCAGATTACAGCCTATGCTACTGCTCAACTGGGTTCACAATATTGGTCCCATGCATTCTCTGTCCTTGTTGTCCAGCATTCTGCTTGCATCATCTAGTGGGATTGAGAAGGTGCAATTATCACAGAACCCATCAAATATAATGAAGATTCCATGCTACTTGTATGCCCTGCCTGAATATTGTGGTGTTAATACCACAGTCACTGAAGCAACTGAAGTTGAAGCTAAGTGAGCCAGAAAGCACTTGGACATTGAGCAGATGGTCTCTATGCTCAAAACAATCATGCCATGCCATGAGGGCACTGTAGTGGTTCTTATCTTTCCTGCCCCAAAATCACTGGGGCTTCCATCTACTGGTTGTCGCACATGAGGAACTGCTGCTTTTGAGTGGCATAGGGGGACAAAAGTTTTCTTGAAGGACTCATGGCATATCCACATGGAGGGTATTGTCAGCGAAGGGAGGATATACCAAAAATTAAACTCTGCAGGCATTTACAATGTACATTCAGTAGATGCCTGGGTTTCAAGGACGTGGAGGGTCTTCCACTGCAAAAAATACAGACCCTACAACATTCAACCTGTAGCTAGGCATGCCCAATGAAGGTACAGCTCACTGGCCACATTCACCACCAGTTTTTTCTCAACATTTGTGGAAGACCATTGACTAGCTTTCACTCTGCCTGTCAGTTGGTGTCCACACTTCGTGATGCATTGATCAGTGAGGTTCAGCCATAGGTATATGCAACAATCTTACATTATTGTTGCAGTTTACCAAGATGCAGTAAAGAGGAGCAACATTCTGCATCATGACCTCAGTCCTGGCAATGTTGTTGTAGATGAGACAGGGTGGTTAGTTAATTGGGATCTATTGAAAGTTATTACAGAACCCAAACCTGCCCAGCAAAATAGTCGAACTATGGGTAAGTGAGCTACAGGGTATGGCCAAAATTAATTACGGCTGCAAGAAACATGGCAGTTTAGATCTCTGCAGCTGATTTTATGCTCAAGCCCACTACACATGATCCAGGATGACCTGGAATCAGTGTTTTACGTCCTTCTTTGGATTGCATTGATGTACATTAGATCCAACTCCATGGGCATCAACAACTGTTCACTGTTTATGAAAACTATTGTACCTTCAATAGCAAGGCAACTACAGGCAAAAAGGATCTCATGCTCACCCACAAAAGCCTAAAAAAGGAACCCTTTTTTTGAACTACAATGCACTCAACACACTCCTTGAACACCTTCATGTGCACTTCAGCTCTCACTATGTTGAGCTACTTCTATCCACATTTGACCCAAACATTGTCCGAGATTTGTGCAAAAATGCAGAGGAGGAAAGCAAACTCCTGACTCATGCCACTATTTTGGAAGATCTTCAAACATGCATTGATAGCCCATGGGCTCATGATGATGGGGTTCAATTGTAACCCATTGCATGGGTATCTGATTGTGGTGATGTCATAACTCAAGTCTTCTTTAAGTCAATTTATCCACTAGACAAAGCAGCCAGGCCAACAAAAAAGAAACATAGGACAGATCTGTCACATTTCCCACAGCTATACTTGTTGCCTGTATTTGCAAAGTGGGCAGGTAGTCTGACACTAGACTGCTGAGCTCACCTGGCAAAAAATAACTGGTTAGACAAGGTTGAAAATGCCCACCTGCCTACAACAGAATTTCAGAACAATGATGGTGAGAGTTTGAATCTGAAAGCTTTCCTGGAAGATCATATTGCCTACACTTCATGACTTTCCTTTTATGCTCACCATTCATTACTTCAGGCTCCCTTCATTTTATGGTGGACATAGGTATAGTCACAGTCCCAAGAGTATGCAACACACACATCAGTATCTCGTTCACTTGCTCATTTGGTATCAGCACAGCAAAAACCATGATAATCTATCTCAGGCTGTTGGTTGATCTGTTGTTTGTAGCTAAGACATTACTATCATGATGAGAATCCCATTCCAAGAACAAGGATCCACATCACGAAGACAATATCAAGTATTCTGCTGCACTCATATATCCCATCTTGGAGAACTGCATCTCGCCTGATGGATAGTAGCATTCCCGCTTTCTAACCCAGATACCAGGCAGGGTCCTGGTCTTTTGTCACTTTCCAAAAAGCAGCCTTATAGATATATCCAAGCATCAACTACAGTGGCTCAAACAACTGTCCCAATGTTTGCATGTTTTTCACTAAATGCAATAAAATGCGGTAACCACTAAACCTTACCCAAACCTGTGGGAATATGAAATATAGTACCTACTCCTGGCTTTCTATTGGAACAAGGGTCAAAGGATTTGAAGAAGACTTGAGGAACTGGCAATCATTTCAAAATGATCACTCATTGGGACAGTTCTTTGACTTTAAGTTTGGATTACATATATCAGACCCTAACATGTTGGAAAGTACTTATATACATGTGATAATGGTTCTATTATGTTATATTTATGTAACTATCATCAGCTAGCACCATATAAACCCCACTATTTCATAGTAACTTCCCTATCATCATTATGAAACCTATCTCCAGCTTTTAAGGGTCAATAATGTCTCTTTTCCTTTTCTTAAGCTTTCTTCCAGGAAAATAACCTCTGAAACTGGTCTGGGCAAGTCTATAGTGTCTAGGGTCCTTCAGGAAATCCAGCTAGACAAGACTAAACATCTTGGTGGTCACCCTTCAAAGTTTTCATTTACCAGCAAAAGGGCTATTGTACAATAGATCATTACTGGCAAGGCCAAAAATGCTGTTCAGCTCACTGAAAGCCTCTTTGAAAGCTGTGGTAGAGAACAAAAACCTCTTCTCTTCAAGAGTCACAAGAAAGGATGGCTAGCCTATACTTTCAAATACTAGCATTGGACTGTGGAGGGTGGGAAAAGGATTGTATAGTTAAATGAGACTAAAGTTAATAGGATTGGGTCATATAAACAAGAGTATGTGTGGAAAAAGGCAGGAGAGTAGTTGATTGCTAGAGGTACAGTCAAGCATAGAGGAGGCTATGGGCCTATATAGGATGGAATGGAGTGGGAGTTTAGAGTGAGATGTACAGAAGGATGGATGCTGAGCAGTATGTGACAATTTCACAGCAGGGGTTTCTGGAAAACATTGAAGATTTTTGAATTCAGAAGATAATATCATTTTTCAATAAGATAATGATCCCAAGCATACCTCTAAAAGAGTTCAGACCTGGGTCAAAGATCAAGAGATTGGATCTTTAGATTGGCCTGCACAGTCTCTAGACTTTACTTCCTTTGAATATACCTGAAATCATCTCAAAAAATGACTTTTAGCTTATAAAAGTGCCCCTAAAGGAGTTTATCATTTATAGGAGAGGTTAGTAGAGGAGTGGGGGAATATTTGTGCAGAATAGCATCAGAAATGGATTAAAAGCATGTATAGAAGGCTTGAAGCTATTATCAAGGCCAAAGGAGGTCATACCAAATATTAAATACTTACATTTATATAAAGTCAAAAAACTGTCCCAATAAGTGATCATTTTGAAATGATTGCCATTGCATCAAATCTTATTCAACTCCTTTGACCATTGGTCCAATAGAAAGCCAGGAGTAGGTACTATATTTCATATTCCCACAGGTTTGGGTAAGGTTTAGTGGTTACCATGTTTTATTGCATTTGGTGAAAAACATGCAAACATTGGGACAGTTGTTTGAGCCACTGTAATTATTGCTTGTGTAACTTGTCTCAATTGTCCACTTGTCCTATCGGAGAATAAAAATAGATATCAGCCAAATGATCAATATACTGCTAGCAGTGTTGCTAGAAGGAAAATGGAAGAGAGACACATGCTCAGTTGGAAACCCACAGCACTTTCACCTTTTTGAGATCTAATTCTATTGACAGGTCACTAGTATTATTGTTTTCAAAATGCCATAGCAGCAGATCTCAAGGAAGGCAAAGGGCATGGTTTACATAAATAGGGCCAAGCACACTCAAGTGAGGAAAACGTACTGTTACAATCACACAATATACTATCTTAATCCCTCTATTTTTCACATATTTTTCCATATTTTCCCTTTGCATTTGAGCTTGCTATAAGCATTCCATTCATTCTGAGTTTCTGAGTTTCCGGAGTTTCTGAAATTCCCATGCTCTCAGAAACTCTGGAAGTGAACACTTAGCAAATACATGCCTTGCTATGGTCTAGAACCACTAATCCTTGACCAGTCTAGACCATACAAGCCCTCAGACACCCTCTAGACTCATAGTATGTCATTCCATTCTACACGTGCTCACCTCATGCCAACCTCACCTCATGCCTACCCTCATACAGTGAGCAACAAAACTGATGCAATATTTGTAGCATTTTGATTGAAGCATGAATATTGAGAGCCCTGTTGATGCTAGATCTCTTAACCTAGGTACCATTGGAAAGCCCTGATCAGGGGCTTTCCAATGGTATATGGGTTTATTATGTAATTCTTACTATATCGCGAAATATTTCAAAATTGGTGTGAGGTACTCATTGCATTAGTTTTGTTGCTGACACTCTAAAGTACTCAAAATGCATATTGCAAGTGGTTATTGCATAAGCAATGGATCATGTGACATGCAATAAGTTCAACATGATATAAACACACACACACACTATCACTTTGTCCACAACCACCATCATGAAATCTCTTTCAGTTGATTAAAACTCATCATATTATCTCTCTCTTGGAATTGGGACAATTAACCCATCAAATTGCTTAATCTACTGGTCTCAACCAATCTACTATTAGTAGACTCAGGTCCAAATATCTTCCCAACCTACCCAAAGCCTCTGGTGGTCATCCTTCCATCATTTCTCCTACTGATATATGTCATGCTATTCATCTTATTGGATCTGGGAAGGCCAAGAATGCAGTTCAGGTGACCAAAACACTTCAAGAAGTGAAGAACCATTCTATCTCCCCCCTGACCATCCACCACCACTTGAAGAAAGCTGGGATGAAGGCTGTAGTGAAGCAAAAATGCCCTCTTCTTACCCAGCATCATAGGAGAGCAAGGATGGACTTTGCTCTAAGCCATCAGCATTGGACTGTTGAGGACTAGAAGCGAGTTATATGGTCAGATGGCAGGAAATGGGCATGGAAAAGGGCAGGAGAGGGTCTTAGTGATAGGATTGTGGAGGGAACAGTTAAGTTTAGGGGAGGATTAGTGATGCTATGGGGCTGTATGACCTGGGAAGGTGTTGGAATGGCTTGCAAGATTGATGGTAAGATGGATGCTGATCTCTATGTGCAGATTTTGGAGGATAAACTCCAAGAAACTCTGGTGGATTATAGACTTTCCCCAGAAGACATTATCTTCCAGCAGGATAATGACCCCAAGCACACCAGTAGGAAGGCTAGGGAGTGGCTTGATAACCATGAATTTGAGATCATGGTATGGCCTGCTCAGTCTCCAGACCTTAATCCCATAGAACATCTATGGTTTTTCCTCAAAAGAAGACTTGCAGAGTATCCTGAGCCAGCTAAGGGGATATTGGAACTTTGGGAGAGGATTAAAGTAGAATGGTATAAGATTGGAATGGAGAAGTGTCAGAGATTGATTGAGAGCATGCCTAGAAAAGTTCAGGAGGTCATCAATGCCAAAGGAGGATACACTTCATACTAATTTGTGATACCCTTATACCAGCAACAAAACTAATGCAATGAGTACTTCACACCAATTTCGAAATATTTCGCGATATAGTAAGAATTACATTATAAACCCATATACCATTGGAATGCCCTTGATCAGGGCTTTCCAATGGTACCTAGGTTATGGGGTCTAGCATCAACAGGGCTCTCAATATTCATGCTTCAATCAAAATGCTATAAACATTGCATCAGTTTTGTTGCTCACTGTATCTATTCCTCCTCATGTCTATGATGCAATTACATTTACATTCCATGGCTATGTATTGTAGATCCATATACCCTATACCCATTCAAACCCTTGTCCCATAGCATAGCATATCTGTAGATTTAGTTTACACTTGTACAAACAGTAGAAAAGTATCAAAGGGACATCCCCAACTTACTGAAGGACCCAGTCTTGTCCTTCTGGAGTTTCCCCAAGCCTTTCTAGTCACACACAGACTCACTTTCATTGTCCTTCTAGCTGTTTCACATACCAAGATTAATCCAGACACCACCCAGTGCTAGTATGCGGTGGATGACATGAAGGTAATTTATGATATTCTTTGCCTATCAACAAGAGTGGAGTGACACCTGTATCATTTGGATAGTTGGAAGCCCCCTTACTGTGTCAATGAAGAAGCAAGTAAGCACAGGGCCCCATTATCCAGCATCAGGTTCACTTTCACCCATGTCTTCTGTGCCATATATCTCTTCAAAGTCACCTGCAGTCAAGTTGCAGCAAGAAAGACATCCAAGGAGTACAGATGTTCGTGCACCTGCTACCAAGGAGAAGTTTGACCTGGGGGGTAAATCAGAAGGAAGAACATCAGGCAATGAGCTCTTCTGAGTCGCGACGGCGTTCCTCGAGTTCCTTGTTCACAGCGGCGAGCTCTTCTGCTTTGGTGGCATCAGAGCATTTCCAATGGTCCACGTCAGCAGTAAGGGCGTTAATTTGGCAATCTTTGGCTTTAATGGATGATTTCAATGTCTCCAGCTCCTTTTGAGCCAAAGCAAATTTGCGTGACCACTCCTCGTGGCAGCCTTGGAGTACTGTAAGTTGATCCTTCAGTTCCTGCATGGCTTTCTTGAGGTCGGTGATCTCTGTGTGTGATGGATTTGGGTGTTAGAAAACCGATGTCAGCGTGCTGATGGTCTACTAGACTGGTTTGGGTGATGCACACACCTGCCTGTGTACGAAGTGACGCCATTCTTTCTCTGGGATCCACATTCTGGTGGATTGGAGAAATTGAGTCAATAAGGGACATATATATACAAGGCCTATGCAGGTACGCTTACATTATGAACATAGTTAGGAGGGAGGACATCACCGAGGTTCCGAACGGTGATTGTCTTGCTATGACCGATTGCAATGTCGTAGTTTTCTGGAATCGCCATTGTCCAGATGAAGTCATTGTAGTCGATGTCGGACCCAATTTTCATGTGCCTCATCACATCCCAGAATGATATTGATGAGTTGCCTGAGGCCACGATGCAGCTGCGATCGTTTGGCAGAGCAATGCAACCCCATTTTTCCGCGTCATCTATGCGGATGGGCCATCGTAAGAGTGTTTGTGCGGTGGATATTTCAAGATAGTGGATTTTACCATCACGAGAGATGATGTAGAGGTGTGTGTCGTTGTTCCATGCAAGGCATTGATTGAAAGTTGAGCCAGGTTGGATTGGGAATTCGCAGAGGAGACAGCCATCATCGCTATTGTAAACACGAATGGATCGATCCCAGGCAGTGGTAGCGAGAAGACGCCCGTCCGGTGAAAATTTGACCGCAACCACAGTGGAGGCATGTCGTAGTGTCAGCAGTCGCTCACCCATCGCTCGCTTCCAGATGCAGGCAGTGCGATCATCCGATCCGCTAGCAATTTTAGTCCCATCTGGCAAGATATCCACCCCAATAACTCCTCCTCGGTGTCCTCTCCTCTCACCCACCTGCTCGTGGCTCTCCACACCCCACACCGACACATCTCCCCAACCCGATCCGCCTACAATCCACTTCCCATCACTTGATACAGCAATGCAATTGGCCCAACCACCTACATCTATCGGCCTTGCAATTTCCTGCCCATCCTCCAATCGCCATCATTGAATTTTCTCTTCCTTTCCTCCACTCAAAATCTGTTTTCCCTCCATCAGGAACGCGACTGAATGTATGTCGCCTCTCCCATAGATCTCAATTGTCTCCTGTACATTTGGCTGACTGATCATAGCGGAGGACTCCTTCCCTTGATCTTGAACCAGGCTTCCACCTGCCTGCACAACGTCATGGGACGTGGAACCATCATCTGACAGTTGCATTTTTGTCAGTACCGTAATTTCATCAGTCCCATCCATTGACTCACTGTTTTCCAGTTTTCCAAGTAACGTACCAGACATTTGCGGCTAGGTGGATGGTGACAGAAAATAGGATATGTGGCGCTTTTTTGTACAGCCTACATGTGCCTTATCAGATCACATCCGATCGCACTATGCCCTATGCCCTTGATGCTTGTTCCTGCCTGGTCATCACAGCCAATGAATTTCTAATCAAGACGATACCACGATGCCAATGAGAATCCTGTTCAAGTTATGTATCATAAATACAGGGGGATGGGAGTATCAAATCGCTGAGTGGATTCGTGGTCTATTGACAGCATCAGTTATGCCTTAGATAACATGAGTGCTGGGAGTTAGATCACAGCAGTTATATCATCCCATCAAAATAGTCCACGAAATCGTCAATAAATGAGTTCACCTACAATGCATCCGCACACCACACCTCAATCTTGCCCTCTGACTTCCTATTCCCATTCTCCCTTGCCGTCTCGATCGCGAGCTTGAAATCATCCTGGTCGCGCAGCGTAATCTTGGTTCCGTCTTCGTCCATAAACTTCATCCCCAATTCCGTCAACAACATCCCAAACTTGGTCGTCACCCGCTCGACGAACTCGTCAAACGATGTGAGTGGCGACGTCGTCATACCATGCACGTTGCCCTGGTAGTGCAGCTGCGAAAGGCATTGGACACACATTGATACTGGAATGTGGGACGTACCTTGACCCAGATGGTCCCCATCTCCAACTCGTCATTGACGAACCTGTCATCGTTCTCATCATCGTAGACCAGTATGTGATGCACTGTGGGGCGGCGGATCAGCTTGCGGCAGATCCCATTTGAGACGCTCCTGCCCACGTTTGGACCGCTCACGTTCACCGCACTTGGAGTAGGTTCAATGACAACCATGTCTGTGCCCAAGCTCTGGTTCAGATCCGTGGCCATGTGTGGCCCATTCATCGTAGTCACATTCACAGCCCTCAAGGGTGCCCAAGCGTCCCCAGAGCTCGAGCTCATATTATTTGACGTCCTAGCAGGGCTGAGCACAGGTTGTATGCACGCGAGTAATTTTTGTTGTTCCCATGCCTGGGGTTGCAGTTGCTGATCCACACATGCATCTGCCTCGGTAATGAAATTCTGCACGGGAAACAGTGTGGACCAACTTTGTTCGACGACGGACTTGAGATGCTCGTCATACCATTCCTGGATCTGGATGGTTTGGGATTGGGAAAATTGCAGTCCCTGGCACACGGCGACAAGCTCTTCTGCTTTGGCAGCATCGGAGCGCTTCCAGTGGTCTATGTCAGCAGCAAGGGCATCAATTTGGAGATCTTTGGCTTTATTGGATGATTTAAACGTCTCAAGGTCCTTTTGTGCCGAGGCGAGTTTGTGCGACTGCGCCTCATGGTGGTCCTGGAGCAATGCAAGTTGATCCTTAACTTCCCACACGGCTGCCTTGTGGTCAGTCATCTCTTCATCTGATGGATTCAGGTCAAAAATCGGTGTCAGCCTGAGCATGCTGATGATCTAGACTAGTTTGGGTGATGCATGCACCTGCCTGTATACGAAGTGACGTCATTCTTTGTCCGGGATCCACATTCTGGTGGAATGGAGAAACTGAGTCAATAAGGGACATACAAGGTCTATCCAGGTACACTTACATTATAAACATAGTTAGGAGGGAGGATATCACCGAGGTTCTAAATGGTGATTTTCTTGCCGTGACCGATTGCAATGTCGTAGTTTTCTGAAATTGCAATTGTCCAGATGAGGCCATCATGGTTGATGTTGGACCCAATTTTCATACATGTCATCAAATCCCAGAACGATATCGAAGAATGGGCAGAGGCTGCAATGAAGCTATGATTGTTTGGCAGAGTGATGCACCCCCGTTTTTCCATGCCGTTGGTGCGGATGGGCCACTGTGAGTGTGTTTCTCCAATGGAGACATCAAGGTAGTGGATTATACCGTCACGAGAGATGACGTAGAGGTGTGTGTCGTCGTTCCACGCAAGGCATTGATTAAAAGTTGAGCCAGGTTGGATTAAGAATTCTTGGAGGAGATGGCCATCCTCACTGTGGTAGATACGAATAGAGTGACCCCAGGCAGTGGTAGCGAGAAGACATCCATCCGGTGAGAATTTGACTGCAGCCACCCACTTGTCATGTTGTAGAGTCAGTAGTTGCTTGCCCATCGACTGCGCCCAGATACAGGCGGTCTTGTCAGGTGATCCGCTAGCGATTTTGGTTCCATCTTGGGAGATGTCCACAGCATACACTCCTCCTGTGTGTCCTTTCATCTCTCTCACCTGCTCGTGCCTCTCCACACTCCACACCAACACAGGTCCCCACTCCGAACCGCCCATGATCCACTTCCCATCACTCGATACAGCAATGGCATTGGCCCAAATCCCCACATCTATTGGCCTTGCAACTTCCCTCCCATCTCCCAATCGCCATCGTCAAATTTTCCCTTCTTTTCCTCCACTCAAAATGTGTTTTCCCTCCATCAGGAACACGACTGAATGTATGTCACCTCTCCCATTGATCTTGATTGTCACTTGAATTTCTGTCAGTGCTGTAATTTCATTGGTCCCATCCATTGACTCACTGTTCTCTGGTTTTCTGGTAACCTACGAAACTTTTTTCGGCTGGGTGGACGGTGACAGAAAATAGGATATGTGGAAGTCTATTCACAAGAGCGCTTTTTTGCACAGCCTACACGTGTCTCTTTATCGGATCACGTCAGCATGCTTGAGTTTCCGCCTAGTCATTGCAGGTAATGAGTTCTAATCAAGACAATGCCATGATGGTAACGAAAATCCGTCCATTAGATATCAATAAAGGTTGAGGAAGAGCAGAAGGCAACGGGGACATCAAGTCGCTGAGTGGATTCATGGTCTGTTGACAGTCATCACTCATTCATCGCTGCTCATGCCCTCGCTCGCTCATTCAACACCATCCCAAACCACCCAGGAAGTCTTTCGGTTTCCGACCCAGCCTCCCGTGCTCCTTTCAGGTCCCCCAACTGCGTGTATCTGCCGTCGACCTTACCAAGGACCCCTATGTTGCACGTACACAGCATCTTACTTGCATGACCCTGGTACCACCCCCATCGCCGGCGTCGAGGTTGCAAACACCCATATTAACTTGAACATCAAGCCCTCAGCTTTGGCAATTCTGCGTGTGTTTTTACCCTTCATCCAGCTGTCTTGCTGATCACGATCTGTTGGATTGATGGTGGTTCTTTACTGGTCAGGCTGCTCGGAATTCACATCCATATGCAAACTGCTATGTCCAACCATCTTCTACCCTCAATATTCACCACATACTTCGGTCGACAGTAGAGGAGTCTCCCGGCCGCCATTCTGGTGTACATTCGCCTCTCAAGGCTTCCATCAAGGGCAACATGTAGTCAACGACCCTCTTGTCTTTCTTCGCATCTGGATCACCATCTCTACCACATCTCTTTGGATGATAATGTTGTGCAACATCGTCAGGACCCAGTCTTCGCCCAGAGACACACCTCTATGGAGATCATATGTCAGTTTCGGCCGTGTCCCTGCCTCACGTTCCAGCGCAACGACTGAAATTAAGGCCCGTATCGTCTCGTTCAGGTTCAATCAAGGAACATGGCCTCATGATCCGTAGTTTCATACCGAGCAGTTACTCTGAATACCTCCGTCGCCCTCGAAGTGAATGAAGTGGTGCCGCGATAATGGCCGATAGGAAATGGGTTGCTGATGCTGACAGAGCTGCGAATGCGTCGCAAGACCTTTCCTCGTCCAAATCAAGTAGGTATTCGATCACCTCGTAATGGCCGGCTGAGATGACTGTTCAGACCCAGAGCTCAAGCCTCCTTCTCTTGTTCTCACCAGCTTCACTGAGAATCGATCTACTCCCCACAAGAAAGTTAGGGCCGGTCTCAAAAGAGTATTCCCTGACACTCATTACGAGCTGAAATTGGCGATCGCCATGGATGAGGTACGTCCACTCCTCACTTGAGAACGTCTGTGTGCCAGTGGATACCATCCAGCGGACTTTTTTGTAGAGCAATGAGCGACCACACGCATGCTGAGAGCCATGCTATTTGTGTTGTATTCGCATCGACAACATCCAAGGTCGCGGACACTGCTGCTCCAAACCCAAAATGTAGATGTGACCATGTAATTCCTACGTGACTTACTTTTACCTAGGTAACTTTCTCTCAAGACTGCACAAGCAAGCGAGTATGATTTTGCGTGTAGTAGACAGTGCCGGGTGACTCGGAAACCAAAGCTTTCAATTGACGAACATCGAGAGAAAACGAAGGCGACGCGGTCGGCAAATGCACGACCGAAACCATGGCGCCTAGCTCATCAAACACATCAAGTTAGTCCCCTCTTATTCTCCGCATCCGCTCACGCCCCCCAGCAGCTAGGCTACATCTGTATCGCACTCGCAATCCTGATGATGGTGCCCGACAACCAAGAATGACATACTGCATACACCGTCACCGTCGATTACAAGCATGGTACATCCCCCTTCGCACGCCCGTGTTACACACCATGACCGACCCGGGTAGGTACCACCGCAGGCATATCTGCATGCGATCGGTCCCTCAGCGTTCGGAAACTCATCGATCCCGCTGTCATCCCCTCGGATTTTACATAAGGCCACATGGTGCCCCTTCGCGCACGCCACGGCGGCGTATTGGAATGTAGGGAGGCCAGTGTCGATTTGTGCAGGCTTACACAGCAACCCGAGGGCGGCGTCCTGTGTGAACTCGTGAATGAGGACGAGATGGGGACGACTCGGATGGCGCGTCGGGACGACTGTAGGACGTTCGCGGACGAGCAGAATCTCAACATGATCAGCGTGGAGATGCTCGCAGCGTATAGAAAGTCTCTCTATGTCCTATAGATGCTCGCTCGCAACCACACAGGATGTAACTTCAAACGTTGTAGGCAATGCCCGTTATCTACATCACTATGCATTGGCCTTGACGATCTGCGTAGACATTATGATATTAACTGCTCAGTGGCAAGGAACCCACTGACATTGCGAACATTGATCTGGTCGCAAGTGGTTGGATATTCAGTATACTGTTTGATTATCCATTCGCTTATCATTGAGAGGGCAATCTACCCGTTCTTCTCAGGAGTGACGTCCAGTGTAACCCAGTAGAGCATTGACAAAGCACAGCAAGATAACATTCGGATCTACAAGTGAAAATGGTATGGTCCGGGAACATCGCTGGAATGTAGTGGCTACGACTCAAACACAATAGGTGATCAACTTGGAACAAAAGAGCGTGTACTGCAGGAAACGAGAGACGGAAAGAAATGGATTTGAGACAGAGACGTTGACAAGGAACTTCTGAGACGACGACGGTACTACACCAATCTCACGTCCTACCCCATGATAACCTTTGCCTTGACGACGTTCATTACCGTAAGAGCATTCTTCTTGTTGGGACCGACCCCCGACTGCGTGATGACCTCCTTTGACAAGCCCAACTGCGTCGTGCACAATACAAACTCGCTCCTCCACTTTTTCCCTGGACCAGCCGAGTCGACATCCATTGTTTTCCCATCTAACAGCTTCAATGGACAAATCGCCTCGACTCGATAGTCGGCCGACAGTGCGTTCATCATCGACTTTGTGAGTTGCCCCACGGTGGTGAGGATAAAGGATATCCGACCCCGGAATTTCGACGCGATCATCTCTTTCGCAGCAGAGGCGGAAGGGGCACAACCACCAGTGACAATGATATCACAAATTCCGTCCATCGTAGACGTGATAAGCATGCTCGGGTTGCTCGAACAGGTCGATGAGAGAGAAGCGTAGGTTAGCGATCGCCAGCGGGCAGATATTGTCTGTGACTCTATTATTCGCCATCAGCAGAATAATCAATAGCGCGCTGAATGTAGTTCTTCACCTGATTTCCGGACTATGCTGTATAATTCACGGATCAGCCGATCGGGCCCGCTATCCATGGACCACGAGGACATGATCCCACACAGGTGATAGATAAGGTAGGCACGAAAGGCGATGGGGAGATACGCAACGACCTCTGTGCGTGAGTTACTCCGTAATCGGTTCACCAGAGATTGTCCGATAGATCCGGTGACCTTCGTTGCAATAGAAACTTGCTCCTCCGTTGGATTCGTAACGCGGGGCTCGAAATTGTGAATGATACGATCGGCGATGAATGTGGAACTCCAATCTATCTTCTCATTGAGTTGTTGGAGTGTTTCGACGATATTCATCTCCGCACGTGCATCCGCCTGAGTAATGAAATTTTGCACGATGAACGGCGTACGCTGACTCTGTTCGACGACGGACTTGAGACATCTAAACTGCTCATCATACCATTCCTGGATCTGGATGGTTTGAGATTGGGAGAACCGAAGTTCCTCGCGCACGGCGATGAGTTCCTCTGAATCGCGGCGGCGTTCCTCGAGTTCCTTGTTTGCAACGGCGAGTTCTTCTGTTTTGACGGCATGGGAACGTTTCCAGTGGTCCACATCGGCAGTGAGGGCGTCAATTTGGTGATCTTTGGCTTCAGCAGATGATTTTAAGGTCTCCAGCTCCATTTGAGTGGAGGCGAATTCGCGCGACTGGGCTTCATGGCAGCCTTGGAGAACTGTAAGTTGATCCTTTAGTTCCCGCACGGCTTTCTTGAGGTCGATCATTTCTTCGAGTATTAGAAACCCAGGATCAACATGCTGATGGTCTAGATTAGTTTGGGTGATACACGCACCCGCCTGTGTACGAGACATCATTCTTTCTCTGGGATCTATATTCTGGTGGGTTGCCAGTGGAAATTGAGTCAGCGGGGCACATATAAGGTCTAACGGTGCAGGTACACTTACATTGTGAACATAGCGACAAGGGAGGATATCACCGAGATTCCGAACGGTGATTGTCTTGCCATGACCAATTGCGATGTCGTAATTTTCTGAAATCGCCATTGTAAAGACCATGTCATTGTAGTCAATGTCAGATCCGATTTTCGACTGTGTCGTCGTATCCCAGAATGATATTGACGAGTGGGCAGAGGCCGCGATGAAGCTACGATTGTTTGGCAGAACGATGCACCCCCGTTTTTCCACGCCGTCCGTGCGGATGGGCCACTGCGAGTGTGTTTCTCCGGTGGAGACATCGAGATAGTGGATTATACCGTCATGAGAGATGGCGTAGAGGTGTGTACTATCGTCATTCCACGCAAGGCATTGATTTAAACCTGAGCCAGGTTGGATTTCGGAGAATTCTTGGAAGAGATGGCCATCCTCGCTGTTGTAGACACGAACAGAACGATTCCGGGCAGCGGTGGCGAGAAGACGTCCGTTCGGTGAAAATTTGACCGGGACCACATCGTTGTCGTGTCGTAGTGTCAGCAGTCGCTTGCCCGTCGACCGCTCCCAGACGCGAGCAGTGCCATCAAACGATCCGCTGGCGATTTTGGTCCCATCTGGAGAGATGTCCACCCCAATGACTCCTCTTGTATGCCCTTCCATCTTGCTCACCCTCTCCTTGCTCTCCACGCTCCACACCAACACAGGTCCCCAACCCGAACAGCCCACGATCCACTTTCCATCTTTCGATACAGCAATATCGTTGGCGCAACCCCCCACATCTATTGGCCTTGCAACTTCCTCGCCATCCTTCAATCGCCATCGTCGAAACTTCCCTTCCCGTCCTGCACTCAAAATCTGTTTGCCCTCCATCAGGAACGCTACTGAATATATGGTGTCTCTCCCATCAATCTCGATTGTCACTTGAATTTTCGTCAGTACCGTGAATACATCGGTCCCATCCATTGACTCACTGTTCTCCAGTATTCCGGGTAACCTGCGAGACATCTTTCGGCTGAGTGGACGGTGACAGAAAACAAGATATGTGGAGGTCTATTCACAACAGAGGGGGCACTTTTGCGCGCAGCCTACACGTGTCTTTATCGGATTACATCAGATCGCTGTATCTCGTCCCGGCCCCCGATACTTGTTTCCGCCTAGTCATTGCAGGTAACGAGTTTCTAATCAAGCCGATGCCATGATGGTAACGAAAATCCGTCCATTAAATATCGAAAAAGGTCGGTAAAAAGCAGAATCATATGTGTGTATTACAGGGATATCAAGTCGCCGAGTAGATTCGTGGTCCGTTTCTTTACTGGCGTCACCCAACCCATTGCCGGCATCGGGGTAGAAAACGCCCACAACAATCTGAACATCAGGCCCTCAGTTGTGGTAATTCTGTGTGTCTTTTCGCCCTTCATCACCTTGTCCCGCTGATCAAGCTCTGTTGGCGTAATGATAATTCTTTCCTGGTCAGGTTGGAATTCACATCCATATCCATTCACATGCCCACCATTACGTCCAAACAGTCATCGTTCGGAAACTCGCCGATCCCGCCGCCGTCCCCGTGGATTTCACATACCCGAGACCAGTGTTGATCTGCGCAGGCTCAGACAGCAACCCGAGGGCCGCGTCCTGTGCGGTCTTGTGGGTGAGGACGAGATGGGCACGATGACGCCGGGACGACTGTAGGACGTTTGCGGACAAGTGGGGTCTCAATATGACCCACGTGGAGATGCTCGCAGAGTATAGAACCTCTGTATCTGTATAGAGGCCCACTCGCAACTGCGCGGGATGTCACAATAAAAAGTTGTGTGTAATTCCTGTTATCTGCATCACTCTACGCCTTGGCCTCAACGATCTGCATGTACTACATATCAAACACCACCCTGGACTCAGCCGTTCCATTATTATATCGTAGGCTAATTTCCACTCAAATGACGTCAGTAGGTCTCCCACTTTCAACTGCTCGGTGCTGGTCTGGGGCTCTCGCGTACGCCGAGGGGGTGGGGTTTATTATGCTTGGCTTATAATACCCCCCCACCCAACCCCGGGGAACGAGGCGAAATACATAATATAAGATTGTATAACATGAGCTTTACGAGTCAGATTACAGTAAGTGATACATCTAGAATATCATAAAATAATTCAACGCCTTGCACCGTCAATAAAAAAGACCACTATATCCTACGATACATCCACACACCACACCTCGATCTTGCCCTCCGACTTCCCTTTCCCATTCTCCCTTGCCGTCTCGATCGCGAGCTCGAAATCGCTCTCGTCGCGCAACGTAATCTTTGTCCCGTCCTCATCCACAAACTTCATCCCCAATCCCGTCAACGACGTCCCAAACTTGGTCGTCACCCGCTCCACGAACTCGTCAAACGATGTGAGTGGCGACATCGTCATCCCACGCACGTCGCCCTGGTAGTGCAGCTGCGAAGGGCGTCGGAAACGATTCGACACGAGAATGTGGGACGTACCTTGACCCGGATGGTCGCCATTTCCAACTCGTCGTTGACGAACCCGTCGTCGTTCTCGTCATCGTAAACCGGCACGCGACGCACCGTGGGGCGGCGGGTCGGTTTCCGGCGGAGTGTCCTGTTCGAGACGCTCCTGTTCATGTTTGGACTGCTCATGTTGACCACGTTTGGGCTGGGTTCAATGACAACCACGTCTGCGCCCATGTTCTGGTTCATATCCGTGGCCATGTGTGGCCCACTCATCATAGCCACATTCGCAGCCCTCGAGGGTGCCCGACCATGCCCAGAGCTCGAGCTCGCGTTGCTTGGCGTCCTGACAGGGCTGGGAGCAGGTTGTATCCATGCGGGTAATCCTTGTTGTTCCCGTGCCAGGGGTTGCGGTTGTTGATATGGTAGCACTGCCGCAGGTGACTGTCGTTTTTGCACTGGCGGTGTACTCGATTGTGCTTGAGTCGTAGGGGGGCGGGAAATGGATGTCGGTGAGACACACTCCTCCGTATACCCATCTATATACGAGTCGTAGAATTGTCCGTCTAAACATCCAAGAGTGAGCTCAGCGACATGCCAAGAGACGGATAAACGAAGGACACGCGAAATCATGCCCACCTTCTTGTGCAGACGGGGGCATAGCAGGTAATACCAACGGTGTCGCATCTTGGGAAGGGTTCACGTATTGACCGGGCTGCAGAACTTGGGGAAGCGCTTGCAATGGGCGTGGTATGGACGACTGCTGCGTGACTGGAGTTACTTCTTCTGGTAGTCTCCGAAGACTCGGTTGACTCCGAAGCATCCTCGGTGTCCCGCCCACTGCTGCCCCAATATCACCGCCGTCCCTCGGGACACCCGCCCCAACCCCCGCAACCACAGCAGCTGGGACTTGCGGCGTCTTGACCCTCAGAGGCATAACATTCGTGTTGACCGTGTTGCTTCTTGCCAGACGTGTGGTGTTGCTCCTGCCCAAGGTCGTATTGCTCCTCAACAGGTTCAATGTTGATGGTACATTCGCGGGATTTGAGACCGACTGCGACCGTCGCGACGCAAGGATCGCGGCCATGTCAGGGCGAACGGTGGCACCGACTTGAAGCGTCGTCTTGGAACGTTCGAGAGCAATACGACGTGCGATGATCGGGTCCGTGCCTGGATGTACACGATGAGAATGGACGGAAATGCGTCGATAAACGGACGACGAACGAGGTGCAGGCACGGTTGCGCTTCTGGACAGCGAGAACTTGGCGCCAAGATTCCTCTCGTCCTCTTTGTCCTCTTTGTCCGATTCAGAAGCTTGTTGCAGTCGCTTGACACCCGTGAACTCAGTAAAGGCATCGTCGGAATCGCTTGCCGCGACCAGTTTCTATCGTCACGGAGGGACGGAGGTGAGTGAGATAAGCAGAAATAAGACGGCAGAGAAAAACAGACGGCTTTTCCGAGATAATCCTTGCTCTTGGAATTCTTGATTTTATTTTCCGACGGACGATAGAGCACACCAACGGGCTGTGTGACGTCAGATAAATGCCGTACAGGAAAGACAGGGACGGACGATGCTGAACACAGTGTACCCCTGTCCACGCTCTCGGATAGCTTCATCAATCACATTATGCTCCTCCGTGATCTTCTGTCTGCTTGCCTCTTGCATGTCCGTCATGCCTTCTTGGGCATAACCGAGACTCAGTTCCGCGAGACCCTTGTTGAACAGGATTTCGGCGCAGAAGAGTGTGAACTTGAGGCCAATTTGCTCGTAGTTGCTAGGGTGTCGATCAGGGCGAGTGCAAAACGATGGGATGGGAACATACATGGCCTCATTCCCACGTAAAAATAGATAGGCGTCTTCAAAGTTGAGGAGCGCGAGGTCATAACGTTCTAGGAGAAAGTTGGACACGCCGCATTGGAAGTGCCTATAAGGGGAAGCGGTGAGAATAGGGACACTTGGACATAGCCTGCGGCACTCCTCGGAGCCAGATCGCTAGTAGTAACTGCGGGCCTGGTGAATACTCACGCGATGGCAAGGTAAGAGTCGAGGTTGGTCGCAGCAATGAAATGCTCGACGGCGGTCTCGTGGTCGCCGATGGTGGCATATATGAGACCCATATTGGTGAGGATCTTTGAGGAATCGGCCATGAGCTGGTGGAAATATGAACGTGAGTACGGTGGTGAGGTAATGCCAACTCACGGAGAATGATTGCAGGGCTTGTTCAAAGTCTTGCTCATCGTACGCCTTGAGGGCAGAGACCCACGTTTCAAGTTCAGCCTTGAGGGAGAGTGACATCAATGAGATAAGGAGTGGTAAGGAACAAGGAGAGGTAGTAAGAAGCTGCGTGCCAGACGCTGAATTGGTTAGTAAAAAAAAAGAACAAGGAGAAATCGAAATGGACGCCGTCCACAAAGTCATCGGCCATCTGAGACTATATAAATCACACCTTGGTTATTACTGCATATGGCACTACATAACAGCTTCTATACTTGGCACACTCCGGCACTGCTCCATCTGTGCACACTGCACTTTCAGCCTCGCCGTCTGATCAAGATTGTCGACCTGAAATTAGCTCTGCGTTGAACCAAGTGCATATCCATGCGCCGACTCTTTGCGTGATGCATACCTTCCTAGGAAAACGTACACCACCACCACGCTGTATTGTCATTGTCCGTGTCGCTCTACCTCGTCGCCGTTTCCAGGCTACCGTTTCAATGTTCAAAATAGAGGCGTGGGGCGAACGAACTGCCGTCCATTCCATTTCAGGTTCTGCATCACAGATCTCTGCTTCCGTAGCCGCTGCGACGGAGCCGGGCCCGGGGCCGCCGGCCGGATTTAAAATGATACCGGGCTTGCAAGTTTAACTCTAACACTGCTTTTATACTCCCAAGGAAATGCAAATCGAAGGAGAGCATAATCAAGTTTTTATCATCGCCAACCGCGAGTCAGCGCGAGACGAGGGAGGTCGGTTCAACTCGAATTCTGGAGGTTCTGACGGCCTCACGTCACCGTTCCGTGAACATCAAGGCTGTTGCAGACCGTGGCTGGATCGATTCAGCCCACTCAGTCATGTCCGGATGTTTTCTTCTCTCATACCTGCGTCCTGTATGATCCCAGGCCATCGCAGCAGCCGACGTCACTGAACCCCATCGGATGACAAGTTCCATCAAGTCGTCGCACGTCTGACAGCTGTCACCAAATCTCAGATCCCATCTTGCGGATGTCCGAGTCCTCTGCTGTGTTCTACATAGCCCGTCCGTCTGCCCCAACATATGCATATATTCCTTTCACACTCTTCCTCCCATCTGGCCGCACGCTTCTCCTGATCCATCTCCCCATGTGCCAACTTTTCCATCCGCCAGTGCTCCACCAGGTTTCCCTATCACACTTTGGCTACACTGGCAGTCCCTCTAGGTCTACCGAGCCAGCATCCTCACACCAACTTGAGAAAACCACGTCTTCCCATCGGTCGCGCACAAATCTCGGTATATATATTGCCCGTCGCTTGTCAATGACAATTTCCGTCCGTCATCGTCGACCGCGTGAGAGCCTGACAGACATGTCGTCGGGTGGCAACTGTCACAGTGGCCCATCACGGATAGGGGCGTGGGTCCGGGTGTGCCACCGTGACGGTATCAACGATATCGATCATGTCCAGCCTGTTCGTGGCAGAGTGCCGATGATCGCGGTGCCACGATGTTCCTGAGGCTGCAAAGAAGCCGCATCAGTCGCGGTTGGTGACAGGGCGTTGAAGATACAGCCACCGGCCCGCCGTTGCTTCATCGACATCATGATGATCCAGACGCTGCTGCTGCTTCCCTTCTCATCATCTTCCATACCCTGTTCAGCCGCCTCTTCATGCACTCCGTTTCGGACTTGCTCACACATTGGTATTCTTACTAGCCTTTCAGTCGACTGTGTTTGTCCTTGTCCAGAAGATGCGCACGAGTCAGAGAAAGCGGCATAGAGATCCAGCTTGGGTCAAGCGCTGGTCCAATCCGTATCCGGTACAAAGTTCATCATTTGAGCGGCCTGACCAGTAAAGAACCACCATTCCGCCGACAGATCGGATGATCAGTGGGACAAGAGGGTGAAGGACGAAAAGACACACGGAATTGCCAAAGCTGAGCGCTGAGGGTTTGATATTCAGATGGATATGGGCATAGACGTGGACGCCATTAAGTAACTATATGTATACGACTAAGGGCAGACGACGATTGTGCAACTTTTATCAAAATCATGGTAGCAACTCAAGGACTCGGGAGGGTCCTGGGTGAAGTCAACGGCAGATACAAGGAACTGGTGAGACTCGAAACGAGCGTGGGAGGCCAAGTCGGATACTGAGAAACCTCCTATGGGGGATGGAGCTGGAGATACGCAGCGAGGCCAACCGGGGCGAGGATGACGTAATTACTCTCAACAAACCATGAGATCCAGTGAACGACTTGAGGACCCCATCGCCTTGTATTTATGATACGCATTGTATGACTCTGCTCTTTCCCGATCACCCATCTTTGTCGTTTCTAATAAACAGAATTTTCGTTGGCATCCTGTCATCGTCTTCATTAGAAAATCACTACTTGCAATGTGCGATGGCCAGGCGGGAACAAGCATCAAAGGCATAGGCCGGGATAGTGCAATCTGATAGGATCCGATGAAGAGGCACGTGTAGGCCGCGTGAAAAGTACCCTTGTGAATAAACCTCCACATATCCCATTTCTGTCATCGTCCACCTACCCGAAAAATGTCTCGCAGGTTACCCGGAACACTGGAGAACCGTGAGTCAATGGACGGAACCAATGAAATTATCGTACTGACGGAAATCCAACTGTCGGATGATGACACTGCGCGAGCAGGAGGAAGCCCGGTTCAAGATAAAGGGGAGATTGAACGCCCAGTGACGGGGCTCCAGATGTCCTCCACTATGACCAGCCAGCGAAATGTACGGAAGACAATCGAGATCGATGGGAGAGATGCCATATATTCAGTCGCGTTCCTGATGGAGGGAAAACACATTTTGAGTGGAGGAAAGCAAGAGAAAATTCGACGATGGCGATTGGAGGATGGCCAAGAAATTGCAAGGCGAATGGATGTGGGGGGTTGGGCCAACAGCATTGCTGTATCAAGCGATGAGAAGTGGATCGTGGGCGGTTCGGGTCGGGGAAGTGTGTCGGTATGGAGTGTGGAGAGCCATGAGCGGGTGGGCGAGATGGAAGGGCATCGAGAAGGAGTTATTGGGGTGGACATCTCCCGAGATGGGACTAAAATTGCTAGCGGATCGGATGATCACACTGCCTGCATCTGGAAGCGAGCGACGGGCGAGCGACTGCTGACACTACGACACGGTGGCTCCACCGTGGTCGCGGTCAAATTTTCACCGGACGGACGTCTTCTCGCTACTGCCGCCTGGAATCGCTCTGTTCGCGTCTACAACAGCGGGACTGGTCATCTTCTCCACGAATTCTCGATCCGACCTGGCTCAGATGTCAACAACCAATGCCTTGCGTGGAACGACGACACACACCTCTACGCCATCTCTTTGGAGGGCATAATCCACTACCTCGACGTATCCACTGGAGAAACACTCTCACGATGGTCCATCTGCACCGATGGCAAGGGAAAACGGGGCTGCATCGCTCTGCCAAACAATCGTAACCTCATCGTAGCTTCTACCGAGTCGTCAATCTCGTTCTGGGATACGACAACGCACACGAAAATCGGGTCCAACATCGACTACAATGACACGGTTTTTACAATGGCGATTTCAGACAACTACGATATTGCAATCGGTCATGGCAGGACAATCACCGTTCGGAACCTCGGTGATATCCTCCCTTGTCGCTATGTTCACAATGTAAGTATTCCAGCACCTTTAAGCCTTATATATGCATTATTGACTCAATTTCTACTGCCAACCCACCAGAACGTGGATCCCGGAGAAAGAACTTTGACGTCCCCTCGTACACATGCGAGTGCGTGCATCACCCAAGCTAGTCTAGACCACCAGTACTATGCTGATACCGATTTTTAATATCCAAAGAGATGACCGATCTCAAGAATGCCATGCGGGAACCGAAGGATCAACTTACAGAGTTCCAAGGCCGCCACGAGGTCCAGTCACGCGAACTCGCCTCGGCTCAAAAGGAGCTGGAGACATTGAAATCATCTATTAAAGCCAAAGATCGTCAAATTAACGTACTTACTGCCGACGTGGACCACTGGAAACGCTCCGATGCCGCCAAAGCAGAAGAGCTCGCCGCTGCGAACAAAGAACTCGAAGAACGCCGTCGCGATTCAGAGGAGCTCATTGCCGTGCGCGGGGAACTTCAGGTCTCCCAATCTCAAATCATCCATGTCCAGGAATGGTACGAAAAACAGTTTAGACATCTCAAGTCCATCGCCGAACAAAGTCAGCGTACACCATTTCTCGTGCAAAATTTCATTGCTCAGGCGGACGCACGTGCAGAGATGAATATCATCGAAACACTCCAACAACTCAATGAGAGGATAGCTTGGAATTCCACATTCATCGCAGATCGTATCATCCACAATTTCCAGCCCCGCGCTACGAATCCAACGGAGGAACAAGTTTCTATTGCAACGAGGGTCACTGGATCTATTGGACAATCTCTGGTGAACCGGTTACGGAGTAGCTCACGCGCCGAGGTCGTTGCGTATCTCCCTGTCGCCCTTCGTGCCTACCTTATCTATCACTTGTGCGGGATCATGTCTTCGTGGTCCATGGATAGCGGGCCCGATCGGCTCATCCGTGAATTATACAGCATAGTCCAAAAATTAGGTGAAGAACTAGATCTTAGTGTGCTGTTGATTGTTCTGCTGATGGTAGATAACAGAATCTCAGACAATATCTGCCCGCTGGCGATCGCTCACGTACGCTTCTCTCTCATCGACCTGTTCGAGCGACCCGAGCATGCTTATCACGTCTACGATGGACGGGCTTTGTGATATCATTGTCACCGCTGGTTGTGCCCCTTCCACCTCTACTGCGAAAGAGATGATCGCGTCGAAATTCCAGAGTCGGATATCATTCATCCTCACCACCGCAGGGCAGCTCACCAAGTCGATCATGGATGCACTGTCGGCTGACTATCGAGTCGAGGCCATTCGTCCATTGAAGATGTTAGATGGACAAACAATGGAGGTCGATTCGACTGGTCCAGGGAAAAAGTCGAGGAGCCAGTTTGTATTGTGCACGACGCAGTTGGGCTTGTCAAAGGAGGTCATCACGCGGTCAAACGTCGGTCCCAACAAGAAGAATACCCTTACGGTGACGAACGTCGTCAAAGCAAAGGTTATCCCGGGGTAAGATGTGGTACTGTACTGTTGTCACAGAGGTTCTGTTTCAACGTCTCTTTGCCACACGTCCATTTCTTTCCGTCTATCGTTTCCTGTAGTACGCGTCCTTTTTGTTCCAAGTCGATCACCTATTGTGTTTGTATCGTCCTTGGCTGCTTTCGAGTCGTAGCCACTACATTCCAGCCATGTTCCCGAGCCGTACCATATTCACTTGCAGATCCGAATGGTATCATGCTGTTTTTTCCTCTACTAGCTCACACTAGACGTCACTCCTGAGAAGAACGGGAGGATAGGAAGAGGGAACTGACCTGATGCGTTTGATGAACTATGGTTTCGGTCGTCTGGCGAAGCGGATGACGTCGCCTTCGTTTTCTCTCGACGTCCGTGGATTTGAAGCGATCGTTTCCGACTTGGTGTCTGCCACGCGCGGAATCATACCCGCTCGCTCCGGCAGTCTTGAGAGAAAGCCGCCTATCCGCAATTGGAATATTTGGGTAAAGAAAGTAAGCCACTGTTGAGGAACGATTCAAGAATGAGTAATTACAAGCGCTGGTTATAACCAATGATATGATTCAGTCTTACGAGATTCAATACTGATATCCCCTAG
This sequence comes from Chiua virens, assembly GCA_019787685.1. Taxonomy (NCBI): domain Eukaryota; kingdom Fungi; phylum Basidiomycota; class Agaricomycetes; order Boletales; family Boletaceae; genus Chiua; species Chiua virens. The sequence goes on from JAHNUO010000033.1 coordinate 255,166, forward strand.
CACCGATAGGTTTTAGTCCCATCTCAGTTGAGTGAGGGGTGGTAAGCATTGCCTGCCTTGATCTGCTACTCAACTAGGATTATCTGAAAACCATACGATTAAGTAATGTCTTGGGGTCACACCTACATTGATGGTTTGGAGGAGAAACTTCAGCGACCTTGAATGTCGTTCACGCGAATACGACCCAAAAAGCGTGGTTCTCAGCGTACGTGTAGTTGTTCACTGCTCTACAGAAGACCGGTGGACGGTATCCGCGCGGCCTTTCATCCTCATCCATGGCGATCACCAATTTCACTTCATAATGCGTGTCAGGGAATATTGTTTTTTAAGACCGGCCCCAACTTTCTTGTAGGTGGTAGAAAGATTCTCAATAAAGTCAGTGTGAGCAAGAGGGGTGACTTGCGTTCTGGATCTGAGCAGCCATGTCAGCCGGCCATCACTTCTAGAAAGTGATTGAGTACCTACCTGACCTGAACGACGAAAGGTCTTGCAACACATTCGCAGCTTCATCAACATCAACATCCGTTTTCCTATCGGCCATCCTTGCGGCACGGCTTGATTCACTTCAAGGGCGACGGAGGTATTCAGGGAGTAATTCCTCGGCACAAACCTATGAATCATAAGGCCATGCTCCTTGAAATCTGAATGGACGATACGGCCTTTGAGTTTGGTCGTTTCGTCAAGAACATGAACATGAGACAGGGATATGGAAACTGAAGTATGATCTCCACAGAGGCGTGTCTCTGGGCGAAGACTGGGTCGTGACGATGTTGTCACACGGTAGCGTCCGACTTAGGGATTATGACGGTGATCCAGATGCGAAGACGAGTGAGTCCTTGAATCCACGTTACGGTTGACCACGGTGGAGGCTGCGAGGAGATAGAGGGGACGTTGGCATAGCTTGAGAAGTGAATGTGCAGCAGAATGGCGGGAGACTCTTGTACGGTCGACTGAAGCGTACCGTGAACATCGAGGGTAGAAAAGGGTCGGACGTAGTAGTTTGCTTGTAAATGGACATGGATGTGAATTCTGAGCAGCCTGACCAGTAAAGAACTACAATTACGCCAACAGATCATGATCAGCACTATCAGCAGGACAACTGCATGAAGGGCGAAAAGACACACGGCATTGCCAGAGTCGAGGGCTCGATGTTTAGGCTGATGTGGATGTTTGCTACCTCGATGCCGGCGATGGGTTGGGTGGCGTACTAGTAGAGTGGGTGATGCCAGTAAGATAGAAACTCTGCAATGACCAGGCGGGAATAAGCCTCAAGTGCATAGGGAATAGTGCGATCCGATGGGATCGATCCGAATAAGAGGCACGTGTAGGCTGCGCAAAAAGGCGCCCTTGTGAATACTTGAACCTCCACGTATCCTATTTTCTGTCATCGTCCACCTAGCCGAAAAATGTCTCGTAGGTTACCCGGAACACTGGAGAACCGTGAGTAAATGGGTGAGACTGATGAAATTATGGTTCTGACGAAAATCCAACTGTCGGATGATGACGCTGCGCGAGCAGGACTCGGAGGAGGCCCGGTTCAAGATAAAGGGAAGGAGGTTGAACGCCCAGTGACGGGGCTCCAGACGTCCTCCGCTGTAACCAGTCAGCAAAATATACGGAAGACAATCGAGATCGATGGGAAAGATACCATATTTTCAGTGGCGTTCCTGGAGAGCAAGCACATTTTGAGTGGAGGACAGGAAGGGAAGTTTCGACGATGGCGATCGGACGATGGCAAGGAAGTTGGAAGACCAATAGATGTGGGGATGAGGGGCAACGCCATTGCGACATCAAGGGATGGAAAGTGGATCGTGGGCGGATCAGGTCGGGGACCTGTGTTGGTGTGGAGTGTGGAGAGCAACGAGCAGGTGGGCGAGATGAGAGGACATCGAGCAGGAGTGAATACGGTGGACATCTCCCCAGATGGAACCAAAATTGCTAGCGGATCGTATGACGGCACTGCTTGCATCTGGGAGCGGTCGACGGGCGAGCAACTACTGACACGACGACACGACGACACTGTAGTCGCGGTCAGATTTTCACCGGACGGACGTCTTCTCGCTACCGCTACCCGGAAATGCGCCTCTGTTCGTGTCTACGACAGCGAGGATGACCGTCTCCTTCATGATTTCTCAATCCAACCTGGCTCAGATGTTAACCAATGCCTTGCGTGGGATGATGACACACACCTCTACGCAATCTCTCGTGGCGGCAGCATCCATTGTCTGAACGTATCCACGGGAGAAACACTCTCATGGCCCATCCGCACCGACGGCGTGGAAAAACGGGGCTGCATTGCTCTGCCGAACAATCGTAGCTTCATCGCGGCCTCTGCTGACTCGTCAATATCGTTTTGGGATCCAACGCACACGAAAATCGGATCCGACATCGACTACAATGACATGGTTTTTACAATGGCGATTTCAGAAAACTACGACATCGCAATTGGTCATGGCAAGACAGTCACCGTTCGGAACCTTGGTGATATTCTCCCTCCTAACTATGTTCACAATGTAAGTGTACCTGCACCATTAGTAGTAGGCATTGTGTGCCTTTTTGACACAATTTCCACTGGCAACCCACCAGAATGTAGATCCCGGAGAACGAATGATGTCCCCTCGTACACAGGCAGGTGCGTGCATCACCCAAACTAGTCTGGACTATCTGTACGCTGACGCTGGTTCTCTGATACCCGAATTCACCAGACGACGAGATCACTGACTTCAAGAACTTGAAAGCCACGCGGGAACTGAAACATCAACTTACAGTGCTCCAAGACCGCCACGAGGCGCAGTCCCGCGAACTCACCTCGGCTCAAAAGGAGTTAGAGACCTTGAAATCGTCCATCAAAGCCAAAGATCGCCAAGTTGACGCCCTGACTGCTGACGTGGACCACTGGAAACGTTCCCATGGCGTCAAAGCAGAAGAACTCGCCGCTGCGAACAAGGAACTCGAGGAACGCCGTCGTGATTCAGAGGAGCTCATTGCCGTGCGCGAGGAACTTCAGGTCTCCCAGTCTCAAATCATCCAGGTCCAGGAATGGTACGACGGGCAGTATCGACATCTCAAGTCCGTCATCGAGCAGAGTCAGCGCACACCATTTCTCGTGCAGAATTTCATTGCCCAGGCGGATGTACGTGCAGAGATGAATATCATCGAAACACTCCAACAACTCAACGAGAGGATAGATTGGAGTTCCATATTCATCACGGACCGTATCATTCATAATTTCCAGCCCCGCACTACGAACCCGACAGAGGAACATGTTTCTATTGCGACGAGGGTCACCAAATTTATCGGACAATCTCTGGTGAACCGGTTACGGAGTAACTCACACGCCGAGGTCGTTGCGTATCTCCCTATCGCCTTTCGTGCCTATCTTATCTATTACTTGTGCGGGATCATGTCCTCGTGGTCCATGGATAGCGGGCCCGATCGGCTGATCCGTGAATTATACAGCATAGTCCGGAAACTCGGTGAGGAACTAATCTCAGCGCGCCACTGATTGTTCTGCTGATGGTGAATAACAGAGTCACAAACGATATCTGCCCGCTGGCGATCGCTGACCTACACTTCTCTCTCACCGACCTGTTCAAGCAACCCGAGCATGCTTACCACATCTACGATGGACGGACTTTGTGATATAATCGTCACCGCGGGTTGTGCCCCTTCCATCTCTGCTGCGAAAGAAATGGTTGGGTCGAAATTCCGGGGTCGGATATCATTTATCCTCACCACCGCAGGGCAGCTCACCAAATCGATCATGGACGCACTGTCGGCCGACTATCGAGTCGAGGCCATTCGTCCATTGAAGATGTTAGATGGACAAACAATGGAGGTCGACTCGACTAGTCCAGGGAAAAAGTCGAGGAGCCAGTTTGTGTTGTGCACCACACAGTTTGGCTTGTCAAAGGAAGTCATCACGCAGTCGAGGGTCGGTCACAACAAGAAGAATACCCTCACGGTGACGAATGTCGTCAAGGCAAAGGTTATCACAGGGTAAGATATGGTGCAGTACCGTCGTCATAGAGGTTCCGTTTCGACGTCTCTTTGCTACAAGTCCGTTTCTTTTCGACTGTGTTGTAGCTTCCGTCTGCTAGTATCGTTTCCTTTCTTTCCAGGTCGATCACCCACTGTGTTCGTATTTTCCTTGAGCTGCTTCCAAGTAGTAGCCCACTGACTCCATCTATGTTCCCCGGCCGTTGCACAAGTCTTCCAAAGCTGTACACTCGCAGTTCCGAATGTCATCACGCTGTTTTTCGCTCTACTGCCTTATACCAGATGTGACTTTTTCGAACAGTGGATCCCCTTCGCGATAAGTAAGTAACATTGAATATGCACTCGCGAGCGGATTGATGTTCGTAATGGAGTCAATGGGTTCCCTGACACCAGCCCATTTAAAGTTCCCCAGATCTGGGTCAATTACTCGCGTAAATCAAACTTTCCTGGCAGCACATTCGCATCGTCCACTCCGGGAGGCTTTCCAACTGTCTACCAGACCATTTCACCACGACAGACGCGTCTCACCACCCTCTGATTGGCCTAGTGCACACAATCATCGACTTCTCTTCACTCTGCACGATGCCCAACTTTGTTACAGTGCCTTGAAGTGAAGACGTGTCTCCCCTTGACGCGTGCGATGCTTGACACTGACACGTCATACAGACTTAAAGACGCCGGGACGTCCACACTTCCAACTTGAGGTGCATGTCAAGAGGTTGGATCACTCCCAATATTTTGTGTGCGGATGAGCGTGGTTCAGTAGAAACCACTGATAGGTATGAATGACTCGTGCATCGGAGCGAAGAGACCGACACTCATCCAATGTACGTGGCATCAGTACATCTGCAAGGTATGGGTCACTTTTCGACGAGTCTTCGGTATCTTTAACGTTTGATGAACTGGGCAGCTCACAGCCCCGTTCCCTGCGGAGACCATGACTTCCAGACGCGGCAATACCACACGCCATCTAATGGCTCTTGCTTTGCTTCTTGTTTCCCGTCAACCAGATAAGTACTAATACAAAGTTAGTGCTTCTACAACACGCGCTGAGGTGCGACAATAGATGCGCCCTGCCCACGGTTGTATCATCACCAGAGTCTGAGCGGTCTGTGCCTTCGTTCGGTCTGACCCAGCCAGGAATGCAAACCCTTGGTACCTGGGTAGTCGTCTGTTCGGAATTGACCCATGGGTGGCACTTCCCCAAGCTTTGCAGATTGGTCAGTATATAAACCTTCCCGGGGGTGACGTCGTTGGTGTTGCTTGCCATGCCCTCATCTGAACAAAGAGGCGGGTATGACGCCGTCGTCCCCTAGTTTATCTGTTTCTTCACGTGTCGCTGAACTGATATTGTCTGATTTCACTCTGGTTTAGACGGACGGTTCTACGAGTTGTATATAGATGGGTATATGGAGGAATATGTCTCACCGATATCACTTTCTCGCCTAGTTACGTCTCAAGCATAGTCGAGTACGCCGCCAGTGCGAAAACGACAGTCCCCAGCGGTAGTCCTATGAACAACCGCAACCCCGGCACGGGAGCAACAAGAGATACAACCTGCCCCCAGCTCCGCCAGGACGCCAAGGAACACGAGCTCAAACCTCGAGGGCTGCGAATGTGGCTATGATGGGTGGATGTAGCCGTCATCGAACCTAGCCTGGCTGATCCGGCTGAGGCGCAGAGAACGGCATTGCCCCGCGCCATATCTGCCAGATGACTCGTCGTGCCCATGTCCACGTTAAAGTCGTGTAGATTATTGTTCACGCCAACCACCTTGGCACCAAGCGCGGGCGCGACACGCATTTCGTCCATCGTGTATACCTCGACGAGCGGCTCCATCCCAAGCAACAGGGAATAAGCGTACAGCACATGGAGACGTGCGGGCGGCAGCATCCCCACGATAAGTAGCACGGTGTCTGCGTTCCATAACCAAACCTCGGCGACCTGGTATCCGTCGAGAATGAAGTCCTTGCAGAGGATCGCGGGACGGTTTGGGAGGGCATTGATGGCTTAATGAGTAAGCAACATGTCAAGGAGGGTACCTTCGGCGATGACGGCCTCAGTGAGGGACATCTTTGAGACAGCCCAACCTATCGTGCCGGACAGAGCTCAGTTTTCCATGCCTGCGTAGCTTTTGATGCCAGTGTGTGACGTGTAAGCACTGACATCCAGAGGATTCAGAGAGAAATGACGTCCCTGGGCCGTCCCGAACTAAGAACGTCATACTTGTTGTTGGCGTTCCGAGGGACCTCTCCACTTCCTGAGCAAACGTTTCAAAAGCTGAGGTGGCGCTGATTACCACCCCATGTAAATTGTCTCTGGCAAGCAATGTCGTGAAGATGGCATGAGTTATACCTGTCAAGTATGTACTGATCCATGTCCCATTGATGTTCCGCCAGATCTGAGCCGGCCTCGAGCGTCGATTGCTTGTCTGATCCAGACATGACTAACAATACTTGAACGAGGTTTTGGCACAGATCGTTCAATGGCGCAATTGCGAAGCTTGGTCCTGTTCCAACTTCCAGGTGGACACTGATCATCGGGCGTCGAGAACTATCATGTAGGTGCTTACTGTAGTACTACCATTCACAACATAGGAGTATGACTTTCTGCGAGTACTGAATGTCTCCGACTCCGCGGCGTCAGCTGGCCGAGAGCTTCGCCATCTTTCGATATCGTCAAAAGCAAGCTCCCCCCAGGGCTTGCAATGTCACGGTAGGTATAAGGAGCTCTTCTTTCCCAATCACCTGCAATTTCCTGTCATTCTTCATGGAAACAATCTTGATATCATCGGTCAATCCAAGCTCCCTTGAATCTGATACACGTGTCCTGAGGCGACGTGGGTAGAATGCGTAGCAAAGTTACACAGTCGCTATGGAAACAAAAGGAAGTCACACCAAGGCTGGCTACAAATAATATCACTGTGCAGGCTCTTGGGTGACTGATGCTACCGAGATGTCAGATATCAATATATTTGCAAGGGTCAGCACTAACCTCCTCTGTTCCGTGAGCCATGATTCAATGTGAGTCCATGAAAGTTAGAACTAGTTGCTACGACAGAGTTCTGCCAGTTATAAACATGGATGTTATTGATGATTTGGGGACTAGTTGGACACCGCAGTTCACTGGAAGCGACGTTTGTTCGGTGGCCATCATCGATGCCAGCATCGTTTTCGTACTGGCTAAGGATACTTTCGGTATTGGCAAGAGACATTGCTTGATCGCCTGTTTGGATAATATCAGCCATTGCTCCGCGGACAGAGTGAATTTGGAAACTTCCTCACCATCACGCAGTTGCGAGACAATTGTATTGTACTCGAATGGATTTATTTCAATGATTGTCCTTGCCGCGCCATTGATCGCTTCCTTGGCCTCGTCGTTCATGCCGTTGGGCAGCGCAACTGCAATACCAACAAACTTCGTGCCTCGGGGGTAGGTCACCTAATGATCGACCAGTGTGGATATGGTCGAAACTGCCCTTAGAAACTAGTTCACCACTTACCCTCCAGAGCTTGGAGCTCTTTACTTGACATGACTCGCATTTCGGGTAGTTTTTGTTGCTCTCTTTGGATGCTCTCAGACGTATTCTGGCAAGAATGCGTTCAGAAGATGTTACAACCAGTAATGGGGGGACCTAACCTTGGTCTCCCTCCACACTCTTTTCGAGGTCGCAAGAAATAATCGAAGTGCTCTCTTGCTTCGGAATCGTTTCCACAGATTGACACTCTTGAGATTACCCTGCAGGAATTCCTTTTGGTCTTTGAGCCTGCTATATCATGAGCATATGCGTTCGAGTAGTGAATGAACACCGACTCGTCAAGTCCGACCCTCGTGTTATAAATAAAGTCCTCGTTTTCGTTAAGATCGATGCCCAGTTGCCGAATTTCTTTCATCTCGTCCAGAGTTGCTTTAATCAGAGCACATCCCCTACCAAAATCGTCTTTTGCTTCATAATACGCAAAAGGGAAATCGTGTTGATCATAATCATCAGTGGTACCAAGGTCGAGTCTGGTGAATGCGTATTCAGCGGTAGAATCTTTAGATTCCATCGATGAGAGGTGACTTGATGTGGTGGAGATAACAGGTCGTGACCAGATTGCATTGATTATAAGGGAAGCTGGGACTATAGGGAAACATCAGTCCAAACCAGGAATTTGAACGGGTTTCCATCCCAAAAGTCCAGGTCGCTGGGAAATTTCCGGCAGGGACCCCAGTAGAGGTTGCGTAATTTTAGGAAGATCAGAGTTACACAGAATGAACAGTCCAAATTCTGGAGACTTCTGAAAGTCCGAGTGGAAGTTTCGAATCTGCAATATACCCCAGTCACAGTGGTATGTTATAGTATAAGTACTCCCCATGATACTTCCACCCAGCGCATGTGTCCGATCGAACTTGAAGCCCCGCGACGCACGTAATTTATTTGACCTCGTGTCCGTTGTGGGTGCATGTTTGTTTATGTTTTTAACACGAAATTCGCTTCAACTACGGCAAGATGACTCTGGTGCACTACTGTTCGTGCACGGCACCAAGAATGTCGCGGACAGTTGAGGTGGACGCCCAGATCTCCCAGGAAATGCACCAGATATATGGAACATCCGACGGCATCCCCCCAGAAGAACTAGATCCCAGGGAGGTTTGGTGGCGCGATCGTTACATTCGACTTCATGACCATGGATATTTACTTCGGTCACGGTACTCCCCTCAGTGGATTCCCTCTTGGAAAACGTCGAAAAAAAACTGGAGAGACGCTGAAGATGGTAAGAGGTTAAAGGTACACAACGTTGTTCTTCTAACTGGTGGTAGCTGACCACGTGTTGCTCAAGTTTGGCCAAGTTATTGATGCGACTCGAACTTCGGATGGGAAAGTAGTCACTCTGAAGCGTATAAAACGAGAACGCCATCCATATGAAGCAGATATCGCCTTGTATTTCTCATCAGATGACCTTGCATCGCACCCTGCGAATCATTGCGTTCCAGTCTACGAAGTCTTCACACTGAATGCTGAAGACGATACATTTATCATGGTCATGCCTCTGCTTCGGCCTTACATCGATCCTAGTTTCGATACTATCGGAGAAGCCGTCGAATGCTTCCGCCAACTCTTCGAGGTTAGTGCAAATTTGAGGTTGTAGACAGTTTGTCTTGAAGTTCATTCAGGGGCTCCAATTCATGCATAAACATCACGTCGCCCATCGGTGCGCCGAGCTACTATCGTCTTACTCTCATGTTAATCTTTCTCGATAGGGACTGCATGAACAAAAACATCATGCTAGATCCTACTGATCTCTACCCTGAGTCATTTCACCCTGTGGCGATTAATCTAAACAAGAGCTATAGTGGTGAAGCCAAACATCTCACGCGTACTCGACGACCCCCAAAATATTATTTTATCGATTTCGGGATTTCTCGCCACTACGATCCTTCAGATACTGACCCTAAAGAAATACCAATTTGGGGTGGTGACAAGGAGGTTCCGGAGTTTCGGAATTCCAACGAACCCCGCGATCCGTTCGCAACTGACGTTTTCTATATCGGTAACGCTATTAGAATGGATTTTCTTCGGGTCAGTATCTGTTTTCACTATATGGGACTCAGTTCACCTGAAGTTCTCAGGACAAGCAAGGCTTCGAATTCATGACACCCTTGGTTGCCAATATGATCCAGGCTGACCCGGACAAGCGCCCAAAAATGGATGAGGTGGTCGCTCGATTTGCTGATATTCGACATGGACTCGGTCAGCGCAAGTTACGCTCACGAGTTGTAGATGTCGACGAAGATCTGCTCGAACGAATCTCTCGCACGACTGCTCATTGGAAACGTCGACTTAGGTTTATCGTTACAAGGGTTCCAGCTATACCTAGCCCACCATCCCAGGTGGTCCCCAAGAACCTCGACTAGTGTAGCGATATGTTATGTTCGTTATGCAAGTTGGATCTTTTTAGTCATTTACGATCCCGACTTCTCGCTGTGATATACCTTTGATTTCCTAGAATAATCTCTTCGATCTGGAGCGCAATTCAGAGGAGCCGCGGATTTGATTCAGGCTGATCATCCAAGCGACCCGAAATGGACGAAGTGGTTTCCAGATTTGAGGGCATCCAGCCTGGGCTCAATGTATGGGTGTACATTACGTTCGTGCGTTGTGGATACTGACGAGGACCTATTCGAGCGGGTGGTTCGCACAACCTCTCACTGGAAACATCGGATGAAGTTCGTGGTCAGAAGGGTTCGATACCCACTCCATTATCCTAGGTAGTATTGGTCTATTACTACGCATAGTACTTGTCCTCCGTATGATGATGATTTGCACGAAATGTTTCTCTGCCGAATTTGCTACTTAGACCGGTTTGCATAAACAATGATTCCATCGTTTTGCACTCGCGCTGATCGACACCCTAGCAACTATGAGCAAATCGGTCTCAAGTTTAAACTCTTCTGTGACGAAATCCTGTTCAACGAGGGTCTCGCAGAACTGAATCTCGGCTACGCGCAAGAAGGCATGACGGACATGCAAGAGGCGAGCAGACAGAGAGTCACGGAGGAGCACAATGTGATCGATGAAGCTATCCGAGAGCGTGGACAAGGGCACACCGTGTTCACTGTTCAGCGCTCAGCATCGTCCATCGCCGTCTTTCCCGATGTCACACAGCCCGTTGGTGTGCTCTATCGTCTGTCGGAAAACAAAGTCAAGAATTCCAGGAGCGAGGATTAAAAACGACAGTCCCCGGCGGCAGTGCTACCCTATCGACAACCGCAACCCCGGAACTGCCCGCATGGACACAACCTGCTCTCAACCCTGCTAGGACGCCAAGCAACACGAGCTTGAGTTCTGGGCATGGTCAGGCACCCTCGAGAGCTGCGAATACGGCTATGATCCAAGGGATCCCGCACTCGGCCACACTGGATATGAACCAGAATATGGGTGCGGACGTGGTTGTCATTGACCCCAGCCCAAGCACGGTCAACGTGAGTAGTCCAAACATGGGCAAGAGCGTCTCGAACGGGACACTCCGCTGGAAACCTCCACGCCGTCCAACGGTGCGTCGTGTGCCGGTCTACGACGATGGGTTCGTCAACGACGCCTTGGAGATGGCGGGTCAAGGTACGTCCCGCATTTCCGTGTCGAATCGTTTACGACGCCTTTCGCAGCTGCGCTACCAGGGCGACGTGCGCGGGATGACAATGTCGCCACTCACATCGTTTGACGAATTTGGGACGTCGTTGACGGGGTTGGGGATAAAGTTTGTGGACGAAGACGGGACGAAGATTATGCTGCGCGACGAGAGTGATTTAGCTTGCGATCAGGACGGAACGGGAGAATGGGAGAGGGAAGTCAGAGGGCAAGATAGAGGTGTGGTGTGTGGATGAATCGTAGGGTAGATCCTGTTATGATATTTTGAATGTACTCGACCCCTACTTGCTGTAATCTGACTCGCAAAGTTCATGTTATACTATCCTATACTATGTATTTCATCTCGTTCCCCGGCGTACGTGAGAGCAGGATATGGACTAGGCCAGCACCGAGTAGTTAAGAGTGTGATACATACTGACCTGATCATTGAGTCGGCCACCGCTTCTAGAAAGCAATCGAGCACCTGCTTGACTCTGACAAGGAGAGGTCTTGCAACGCACTCGCAGCTCCGTCAACATTGGAATCCGTTTTCCTGCAGCGCTGCTTGATTCACTTTCAGGTATTTAGAGGGTAACTCGGTATTGCAGGCGAGGAACGAGCATCAAGGGCATAGGGGATAGTGCGACCTGATAGGATCAGATAGAGAGGCACGTGTAGGCTGCGCGAAAGTGCCCTTGTGGATAAACGTCAACGTATCCTATTTTCTGTCGTCGTTCACCTAGTCGAAAAATGTCTCGCATGTTACCTGGAAAACTGGTGAACAGTGAGTCAATGGATGGGACCGATGAAATTACGGTACTGATGAAACCTCAACTGTCGGATGGTGGTCCCACGTCCCATGACGCTGCACGAGCAGGAGGAAGCCTGGTTCAAGATCAAGGGAAGGAGATTGAATGCCCAGTGATGGGGCCCCAGACGTCCTCCGCCATGACCAGTCAGCAAAATGTACGGAAGACAATCGAGATCGATGGGAGAGATGAAATCTGTTCAGTCGCGTTCCTGATGGAGGGCAAACATGTTTTGAGTGGAGGAAACGAAGAGAAAATTCGACGATGGCGATTGGAGGATGGCCAAGAAATTGCAAGGCCGATAGATGTAGGGGGTTTGGCCAACGCCATTGCTGTGTCAAGCGATGAGAAGTGGATCGTGGGCGGATCGAGTGGGGGTTCTGTGTTAGCGTGGAGCGTAGAGAGCCACGAGCAGGTGAGCGAGATGAAAGGACATATGAGCGCAGTGTATGCGGTGGATATCTCTCCAGATGGGACCAAAATTGCTAGCGGATCATGGGACGGCGCTGCCTGCATCTGGGAGCAGTCGACGGGCGAGCAACTGCTGGTACGACGACAACGCACCACTGTAGTCGCGGTCAAATTCTCACCAGACGGACATCTTCTCGCCATTGCCACATGGTATTGCTCTGTTTGTGTCTACAACATCGAGGATGGTCGTCTCCTCTGCGAATTCTCAATCCGACCTGGCTCAACTTTCAACCAATGCCTTGCGTGGAACGACGACACACACATCTCCGCCATCTCTCGTGACGGTATAATCCACTACCTCAATGTCTCCACCGGAGAAACACTCTCACGATGGCTCATCCGCACCGACGGCGAGGGACAATGGGGCTGCATTGCTCTGTCAAAGAATCACAGCTTCATTGCAGCCTCCGCCGAGTCATTGATATCGTTCTGGGATGCGACGACGCACACGAAAATTGGGTCCGACATCGACTACAATGACACGGTTAATACAATGGCGATTTCAGAAAACTATGACATCGCAATTGGTCATGGCAAGACAGTCACCGTTCAGAACCTCGGTGGTATCCTCCCTTCTCGCTATGTTCGCAATCATGATGTAAGTGTACCTGCACCAATAGGCCTTATATGTCTCATTGACTCAATTTCTACTGCCAACCTACTAGAATGTGGATTCCGGAGAGGGAATGACGTCACTTCGTGCACAGGCAGGTGCGTGTATCACCCGAACTAGCCTAGACCATCAGCACGCTGACGCTGGTTTTCTGACATCCGAATCTACCAGACGATGAGATCACCGACCTCAAGAACTTGAAAGCCATGCAGGAACCGAATGATCAACTTACAGTGCTCCAAGGCCGCTATGAGGCGCAGTCGCGTAAACTCGCCTTGGCGCAAAAAGAGCTGGAGACCTTGAAATCATCCATTAAAGCTAAAGATAGCCAAATTGACGTACTTGCTGCCGACGTGGATCACTGGAAACGTTCCCATGCCGCCAAAACAGAAGAACTCACCGTTGTGCACAGAGAACTCGAGGAACGCCGTCGCGATTCAGAGGAGCTCATTGCCGTACGCGAGGAACTTCAGGTCTCCCAATCTCAATCCATCCAGATCCAGGAATGGTACGAAAAGCAGTTTAGACATCTCAAGTCCGTCGTCGAACAAAAGCAGCGTACCCCATTCATCGTGCAAAATTTCATTGCTCAGGCGGACGCACGTGCGGAGATGAATATCACTGAAACACTTCAACAACTCAACTCGAGGATAGATTGGAGTTCCACGTTCATCGCCGATCGTATCATTCACAATTTCGAGCCCCACACTACGAATCCAACGGAGGAACACGTTTCTATTGCAGCTAGGGTCACCGGATCTATCGGACAATCTCTGGTGAACCGGTTACGGAGTAACTCACGCACCGAGGTCGTTGCGTATCTCCCTATCGCCTTTCGTGCCTATATTATCTATCACCTGTGTGGGATCATGTCCTCGTGGTCCATGGATAGTGGGCCCGATCGGCTGATCCGTGAATTATACAGCATAGTCCGGAAACTCGGTGAGGAACTAATCTCAGCGTGCCACTGATTGTTCTGCTGATGGTGAATAACAGAGTCACAAACGATATCTGCCCGCTGGCGATCGCTAACCTATGCTGCTCTCTCACCGACCTGTTCAAGCAACCCAAGCATGCTTATCACATCTACGATGGACGGACTTTGTGATATAATCGTCACTGCTGGTTGTGCCCCTTCCGCCTCCGCTGCGAAAGAAATGATTGCGTCGAAATTCCGTGGTCGGATATCCTTCATCCTCACCACTGCGGGGCAACTCACGAAGTCGATCATGAACGCACTGTCGGCCGACTATCGAATCGAGGCCATTCATCCACTGAAGGTGTTAGATGGACAAACAATGGAGGTTGACTCGGCTGGTCCAGGGAAAAAGTCGAGGAGCCGGTTTGTATTGTGCACGACGCAGTTGGGTTTGTCAAAGGAAGTCATCACGCAGTCTGGGGTCAGTCCCAACAAGAAGAATACCCTTACTGTGACGAACGTCGTCAAGGCAAAGGTTATCACAGGGTAAGATGTGGTGCAGTACCGTCGTCACAGAGGTTCCGTTTCAACGTCTCTCTGCTGCAAGTCCATTTCTTTTCGACTGTGTTGTAGCTTCCGTCTACTAGTATCGTTTCCTTTTGGTTCCAGGTCGATCACCCATTGTGTTCGTATCTTCCTTGAGCTGCTTTCAAGTAGTAGCCCACTGACTTCATCTATGTTCCCCGGCCGTTGCATAAGCCTACCAAAGCTGTACACTTGCAGTTCCGAATCTTATCACGCTGTTTTTCGCTCTACTGCCCCATACCAGGTGTGATTCCTGCGAAGATCGGGTGGGTCCCCTTCGCGATAAGTAACATTGAATATGCACTCGCGAGCGGATTGATGTTCGCAGTGGAGTCAATGGGTTCCCTGACACCAGCCCATTTAAAGTTCCCCAGATCTGAGTCAATTACGTGGATAAATCAAGCGCTCTTGACAACACATTCGCGTCGTCCACTCCAAGAGTCTTTCCAACTGCCTACCAGACCATTTCACCACGACAGATGTGTCTCACCACCCTCTGATTGGCCTGGTGCAGACAATCATCGACTTCTCCACACGATTTCACGATGCCCAAATCATGATCTGCCCCTGGACCCAGGAACACGTCGGGCATTGATGCCCAACTTCATGACGCAATTTTGGATGTGCTCTCTTTGATCCGGTCATTGATTTTTCAATGACTGCTTGGGTCTCATAGTATTCCTTCTTCAACAACGTTTTTGGGTACATTTCCTATGAATCCTGAACAATCTCGTTCTACAATGTTATATTTACCGTTCTCCTACCGCTTGTGATCGGAATATTCGATCCTTTTGTGTCGGCACGGAGATTGGATCGATATCCTCAGCTGTACTCACTTGGACAGCGGAACGTGTTTTTGTACCAAGACGCTGTTTTAGCCATGGATCGGGAACGCATTGTACGAGTATCACAATCTGGTGCGTTGTCTTCGAGCAGAACAGGAGTCGACGGATAATATTATAATGCGGTCGTATAGATTGTTTGACTTCTCCGTCATCTTGTTTGGGGTGATTTGAAACACGACGGGGGTTGGATTCGGGGCATCGGTTTTTGGACACGGCATTGAATCTGACGGTCTTGTTAACCGTGCTTGGCAAGGTGGCGTTGACCTCCGAGTATGTCTGCATTTATTTTGAGAGGAATACCACTCGTTGACGATATCGCCAGCTTGTGGACAAAATACACCGTCGCTGCCATCTCCGGTTCGTTCGTGTTCACGATGCTCTTTCTCCCGCTCTATGCCTGGATCGCACCCATGCTCGGTTTTTCGACCGAGTACTATGGACTTGTCCCGCGTCTGTGGACGGACGCCGTGTTTTATTTCATGCTGTTGCTCTTACCTGTCGTCTGCCTTGCGCGTGACCTCGCCTGGAAGTACTTTTCCACCCTCCGTCTGACTGAATGCAAACCCGCGGTTCCGTCTCATCCGTTGCACTGCCCGCATCTTTTTTATCGCCTTTTGGAACTGTTCTTGACGCGGTCTATAATCCAATGTTGGACTTTAGAAGTTCTTGCGCAACGTGGTACGACCGTGGGGCATACGTCGGGCGGTCCAGCGGCTGGATCAGACGCGGGTGATTCGGGAGTGGGGACACGCCATAGTACCATTGCGAGGCTAGAAAAAGGTGTACAAGATGTCAATCCACGGTGCACACCAGACGCTCACGTCGTCTGGAAGGTGTTCGGTATATTTTTGCAGCCGATCGCGAATATGAGTTTCCAATATGAGGATGGGATGATGTTAGTGGCATTATGAAACAGAAGTTGGGAATCACACTGTAGTAACAGCTTTAAAAGATCAACAGGCACGACTAGGCTCACCATATACACATGCACGTAGACTGGTGCGACCGCATATGCGGGTGTCAGGTTTGAACATGAGTATTTGAATGCTTGGGCCTGAGGACGGCTGGTGAATTCAGGGGTTGATGTTCTGCCAATGAGACACCGAAAACAAAAAGTCATTGTTACTTTGTAGGTCCTGCCAGGGTTCGAACCTGGGTTTTGGGAACATTCTCGCAGTCGTCTCGCGTCGTGAAGTCAAAATCCCAAGTGATCACCACTACACTACAGGACCAGTTGAATGCGGTGCAACCGTTCGTCATTATGAAGAGGATCGAGCGCAGCGGTGAATCTATATACTTCAACGGTTCGGGGAAATACCGTAAAGATAAAAACCCACACTACGTCCTCCTATGCTTATCCCCGAGCCGTAACCTTTGGTTCCCAAGCATTGACTTTTGGTGCGGCCGTATTGTACGGCCGGTACGCACCCCGTGTTCCAGTCAAGTTTTCCACCCATGGCTGTTGGACAAGACAAGTAAGCAAGTACGACGACGGAAAAGAACATGTAGGCGTACTGCTTTCCAAGCCGGGGAAGAGCTCTTCATGATGACGTCCTCGGTCGGTGGAAGCTGGCGGATGTGCTGCAGCCACGAATGCCATTCAGGAGGGACCTGCGACGCATTGTCGTAGTGCTGTGCAAAGTCGATCCATCTGTGACGACCTGATTGAAGGGAGATGATCAGCGAGTACTTGTGAGTACGCTCAAGACGTGGATCGACCTGGAACTTCATCTTCGGGGTTCAGGTTCTCGAAATAGCGGTTGCCGAACCTGGCCGAATGAGTTGGTTAGTGAGTGCGAAGACGAGCTGGAGAAGGCAACGAACTGGTCGGTGCCAACGAGGGCTCCTGCTTTGGCATCACCGATGTATTGCATCTGGTGCCACCATTGTTTGATGCCTGTTCTGCGTATATTTCGGATGTAGCGTGCGAGGGACACCATGATGGTGTTGCAAAGTCGAGAACAGTGTTTGTCTTTGTTTGTTGGCCGTACCTCTCCGACAGTTCCTAAGGTAATTCCAGTTGGTCGCTCCGCAACCTCCTCGCCTACCTCCATGGCCTATATCCATCTCACACTTCATCAGCTGACGCGACAGCGACTTTCCTCAGTCCCAAAAGCCATAGAAATCCTATTGGGGCGGTATGGTATTGCACACCCCTAACGCGACCCCAACATGGTCGCGTCAATTGCGTGTCTTCTCCTTGGCGTTCGTACACTTGGGTACTACGACTGTCTTCCTCTCATACTTTGTATGCTTACCATTTTGGGTTCAGAGTTAGGGTGTCCGCACGGTCGTGTTCGTTGACTTGTCCAGTATCTCTTTCTCCAACCCGCATACTTTGCGCAAACCCAGGGCTCGAGCCCTTCGTCATCCTCGGCTGGAGTCCTCGGTTGGACGGTACCTTGCATGGGATGGCACAATGGCACAATGGCCTTCCAACAATCGATTTGCCACGGTCGGGCGAGGACATGCCAGTGGCAACGATAATGCCAACGACAACGATCCATGGCACATCCTGTGGGCTACCGCCACTACTCCACTGTCAATAAGGCTGAGGGCGGCGATGATGGCAACTTGGAAAACGCCCGGGCCACGGCGGCGTCGATGGTGATTGACGGCAGGGTGTACAACCTGCCCCACACAACCTCCAATGCCTGTATAGCGGTGTCGACCACGACGAGATGGGCGTACGACGCACCTCATGCGACATCCACCTGTGGTCCCCATATCTATTCACCACCACCATCATCATCATCATTTCTTCATCGTAATGAAGACGAACGTGAGGACACGACGGCAACGATCACAACAATGAAGTTCGTGACCCTCCGGAGGATAACAGTATCTGTTATCAGCCAAAATATGTACCATGTCCCGACGATGGTTTGCTGCTCAACCTACGGATATGTCTTTCCGTCTCTACTCCCACGAACAATGTGACAAGGAGGTACAACCACTGCATGCCATCACGTTCCTCTCACAGGTGTGGTCATCCACCCTGCCTTTCTAGACAGAAAGCATTTCGAGAAAGCCACTCATACGTTCTATGACCAACCTCTCTTGATGACTCTATCGAGCTCACGTCTAACAAGGTCCCGTTCTACCGTTCCCGTATGTGCATTTGTAGTGAGTGCCTGGTGATGCTGACGAATCGCCATCCTTGCTCAAGAGAGATCGATAGTCGTTCCCGCTCGGGACCCCCCACTAACGCGCCAAGGTCATTCTCGTCCGCAACAAATCGAGCTGCCATATCCAGGTCTTTTCGGATATCGCGCGCGAGGGTTCGCTATGGGTGGAAATCTGGATATTTCTGACGCTATAGGACCAGATAAACTCCGATACATGCCTGCGTATTCGACGCTATATATCTGGTCTTGATACAGAAACTTTCTTCGGGGACAGACCGAGCTCATACGGATTCTTCGCGACCTTTATACCCGGCGCTCGCCTCCTTCAGGCCTAACCTTCTTGGAGAACCTCGAGGACCGAGTGCAGTTTGGAAAGTCCGGGGGGAACGGTGGGAACAATAGGCTCAAGGGTGAAATGAAATGTTTTACTTAATCTCACACCACGTCCCACCTTGTCCGAATTGAGGCGTCACAGCCGTGGATTTTGATATATCATTCGCCGATTACATCGCAGCCATCGACAATGGTCAGCCAACAACCGCTGTCACCTTCCTCGTTAAAGCCGGCAGCCGCTACGAACCAGGTCCAGGTTTTACTCATGCCTTGAAAAACCTTGCTTTCAAGGTTTGTTTAAATCAGTTCTGAGTTGCCACATCTACAGCACACGGTCGGAAGCAAACAAGCTACTGGCATGCCAGTGCGGGCAGCCTCAGATTGTCATCCTGTCTCGACGTGGCTGATTCTACTGGTGTTCTCGGTTTCTGAAACAAGTGCGTCCTGTTTTCAACTGATCATGTCCGCCGTTTCATTTTGTTAGAATGACTTACTCGGAGTCGCCACATATACAACACACAGCCGGAAGAAAACCAGCCAGTGGCATGTGGGCAACTTCGGATCGCCACCCTGTCTCGACGTGGCTGATTCTTCTAAGCACTTATGTCCGCGGGTTTCACCAAGCTCTGGAATGAAACCATCCGTCCTGTGCACTCGAGCTATAAATACCGTGTACTTTCCCTTCCATGAGTTCAGAAACCACTACTCGATCTTCTCTTTTTTATCATGGTTCAAGTATTTCATTTTCTCGCTGGCACTCATGCTCATAGTACAACTTTTACAGAATAACCACTTTCCACTAATAATTAAGACACCCACATGCTCACGTTGGAGAGTGGGAATCACGGCTCGTATCTATCTGTATGTCGACCCAACCTTCTCAGATTGCCTGGTGTGACACCTCTATAGGGGATGGGCCGGACAGGCCGTGCCAGGGCCAACTGGGGCGACCGGGCATGGGACTGGGATCATCCTCATTGAGATCTATCTTATGCATATTGACCGAGACGGAACCCTTGATTGGTGTATGTCTCTCACCCAGTAGCTCAGTATCGTCGTTGAGCAAGCTCGTAGCTACCCCCCTCACTCCATATGAAGGAGTCCAGCTGAGGGAGAACCGTGGAAGCGACCTCCCCGTTGGGTTCCCAGTCCCGGATTTGCCGAATAGTTTTGCCTACAATGGCGAATGGTACTGCGTCGGTGAGTCTACTCGCCATACACGAGCGCCATCATCTTATCTATTTTTCCTCACAAGTGATGGAGCATCGGCCGGATGACGTTCCGGGCGAGGTTCTCGCCATATCCCAAAACTTCAATATACCCGCTGCTACCTATACAAATCCCCCGCCACCCCCCTGGTTTCCCGGCGGGCATCACGGTGGAAGTGGACTTTGAGGATCAAAATATCCTCAACTCCCGGAAAGAAATTTGTCCAACTCTTCAAATTAGCATGGATACAGTGGCGAGCGCTCAAAATGGGCAACTCACATAGACAAAATCAAAATCAAAACTACACCTCCAAAAAAGCAAATGACAGTATTTTAAGTACATACATGTATGGGCATGTACTCTAGGACACTAGATCAAGGTTGCTGCCTTGGTACAATTTTGAAATTCTAACTTTGAGCCAACCATGCCTACCGTTCCCTATGTGCATTTGTGGTGATGCTGACGAATCGCCATCCTTGCTCAAGAGAGATCGATCGTCGTTCCCGCTCGGGACCCCACTAACGCGCCAAGGACATTCTCGTGCGCAACAAGGCGAGCTGCCATATCCAGGTCTTTAGTGCCAAGACGGGCTCCTGTTG
Organism: Chiua virens; assembly: GCA_019787685.1. Lineage (NCBI taxonomy): Eukaryota > Fungi > Basidiomycota > Agaricomycetes > Boletales > Boletaceae > Chiua > Chiua virens. Next base: position 275,787 of record JAHNUO010000033.1, read on the forward strand.
ATCACATGGGTAAATGTACTATTTATCATCGTCTTTTGAGGTGGGATGCAAGGTTATACAAGATGGGTATGTATTAACGGCGAGTCCCCGAACCGAAAGAAACTAAGATAAGCATTACAAGTCCAACGAAAAATAGAAAACGAACAGCACTCTAATACCCCGACGGCTTCACCCCTCCACTCGTATCATAGGCCCGGATCACCCGCGTCTGATCCAACTGCTGACCGCCACCCTCCGTCTGACTGAACGCAAACCCGCGGTTCCGTCTCATCCGTTGCACTGCCCGCACCTTTTTGATCGCCTTTTGGAACTGCTCTTGACGCGGTCTGTAATCTGGGATGTTGTACTTTTGAAGTTCTTGCGCGACGTGGTATGACCGCGGAGCGTACGTCCGGCGGTAGTACTTCCAGGCGAGGTCACGCGCAAGGCAGACGACAGGTAAGAGCAACAGCATGAAATAAAACACGGCGTCCGTCCACAGACGCGGGACAAGTCCATAGTACTCGGTCGAAAAACCGAGCATGGGTGCGATCCAGGCATAGAGCGGGAGAAAGAGCATCGTGAACACGAACGAACCGGGGATGGCAGCGACGGTGTACTTTGTCCACAAGCTGGCGATATCATCAGGGAGTGGTATTCCTCTCAAAATAAATGCAGACATACTCGGAGATCAACGCCGCCTTGCCAAGCACGGTCAACAGGACCGTCAGATACAACGCCGTGCCCCAAAACCAATGCCCCGAATCCAACCCCGTCGCCTGCTTCAAGTCACCCCAGAACAGGATGACTGAGAAGCCAAACAGAATCTATACGACCGCATTATCGTCCGACTCACGTTTCTACTCACGAACACGACGCACCAGACTGTGATACAACGCGTTTCCGACCCATAGCCAAAATGCCGTCTTGGTGAAAAACACGTTCCGTTGTCCAAGCGAGTACAACTGAGGATACCGATCCAATATCCGTGCCGACACAAATTGATCGAATATTCCGATCACGAGCGGTGGAAGAACGGTAAAGATAACGTTGTAAAACGAGATTGTCCAGGATTCGTAGGCGATCTGCCCCGAAAAGTTGTTGAAAATGGAGTACTGTGGGGCCCAAGAGATTATTGAAAACCCAATCCTCGGATCAAAGAGAAAATGCATACCCAAAATTGTGTCATATAGAGTGTGATGTTTTTGTAAAACGAATCTGGAGATATATCAAAGAGACGACAGAGACCAAAGTTGGGATCAACTTACATAGAATGAGCTTGGAGAGCCGTTGATAACTCCACGCGCCGTGCACGAGCAACAATTTTTTGAGATATCGGAATTGCGAGATGGCAATGTCGGCCGAACGCGCCGCTTGGAGGCCCTAAACCATCACCATTCAGCATTTCGACCGACCCGTGGAGGATAGGATCTCAAACTCACCTCGACACCCGATATACCTACCCCAACGTGCGCCGCCTGGATCATGCTCACGTCATTCGCGCCATCCCCAATCGCGAGCAAGATCGAGTTTTGGTTCTTCTTGACGAGCTTGACCACGAGCGCTTTTTGTAACGGCGACACGCGACCTACCGAGTATTATGCGGGTCAGCACCAACAGACCCATCAACATGCGACGTACAGCAAATGACCGCTTTACACAACAGCGCCAACTCCAAGAACGACTTGGACACCTCCTTTTCGAGTGCAAAGGTCAAACTCTTGCCGTCTAACATGTCGTGAGTTCCTCCCTCCGCTGAGTGCACACGCTATCACTCACCAATAATCAACGCCAAGTCCTCCTGTTCCCCACTGCTCCGCTGGTTCTTGAGCGCGCTCAGCCGTTTCGAGATAAACTCCGCCGTATCATGCGCCGTCTCTTCGTTCACAATCACCAAATTCATACTCTCCCCAATCAACCGACAGCTCATCCCGATGTTGATCGCTGTCTCCTGCCGGTCCCCGGTCAACACCCAAATCTTGATCCCAGCCATTTGCAACGTGTGAATCGTGTCCGGCACGCCTTCCTGAAGCTTGTCTTCGATCGCCGTCGCCCCGAGTAAAAACATGTCTTTTTCGATGAGTTCGGCAGCTTGATCGAGTGCTTCACCACGTCCGTTAACGGTTGCGGCGGCTTGTGTGTAGATGGTCGCCCATTGAATGTATTCGGCGGAAGGGATGTCACGGTAGGCAACGCAAAGGGTACGCAGGCCATCAGAGGCATAATCCTATCCATATCATCAGAAATACGCGAAAAGGGAAGCACGTGGGACGGACCTCGAGGTGCGAAAGGGTCTTTTCCGTGAACAGTTGATGTTTGCCCAACCGTTCGAGAATGACCGTGTCCGCGCCTTTACAATACAATTTGATCTTGCCGTCTGGTGCACGTACGATCGTCGACATGCGTTTTCGTGTCGAGTTGAACTCGCACACATTCAAGATCTCGTATTCGACCGACTGCCCCCGAATGTTAACGAACACGGACTTGGGTTTTCGAGTCTGCAATAGTTAATCCGTGGATCAGGGAAGAAAAAACAAAATAGATAATTCACGTACGTGAAACTGATATCCCATCAGCTCGGCACCCGCCACGAGCGCTACCTCGTCCGGACTACTCGCCTGAAAGTGTGTCTTGCCGTCTCTGATCTCAGGAATAACCGTGTGGCATACTGCCAAGAGGGCCATAAATTCGTGAGCGATCTCTCTCTCCCTCAGCACTGTCCCATCGGTCGATTCCACGTCGAATGGGTTCTTGGATACCTTGCCCGAGGCTGATAACGTAGCAGAGGCAATGTACGTCGCCGATGAACCAGACGACGACGTGCCAGCCCCCTCGAGCACGCGCCGTAGATCATGAAACGTCCGCCAGCTCTCCTTGACACTCTCCTCGTCCCGCTCAGACCCTGCTTTGCGACTCTCATCCACCTCTTCGGCATACACCACCCCACCAATGCTCACACACTTGAACTCCATCTCGTTCCGTGTCAACGTGCCGGTCTTGTCCGAAAAAATAAATTCAATCTGTCCGAGTTCTTCGACGAGGGAGGAGGTGCGGCAGAGAGCAGGGGTATCCGTGCGAGCATAGTACATATCGAGGTCCGAATTGATGAGATGGGCTTGCTGGAATTTGACGACCTCCATGGTGACGATGAGTGAGATGGGGATAAGGTTATTGTAAAGGATAATAAACGTTAGAATATCTATTATGTTCAGGTTAAAATAGATCGGTTGAAAGGTGAATGGACACGACCTTCTGCAAACGTCTTGGCTGGTGGGTGCAGAGTCAGAAGTAGCATCAAAGTAAGCTCACATGGACTGACCTCTACCCGCAAAAGTATTCGATTCAAAGAGATACCACTGTGAACTCGACAGAAACCACTGATCCAAAACGTGAACGACGGCGGAAACGTGTCTAGGAAGGACTGACCGTATTGATGCTCGCACCAATCGTCGAGCCAACCGATAAGGCGAGAAGGAAAACGAAAAGGAAAATGATCTGGACGTTGACCTGTTTCTCTACTGCCGTCCTCTTGATCGGTGCAGCCCTGACCCGCGACGAATGAGGTAGATGAAGCAGTGATGATGGAAACACTCACGTGGCATTCCGCATGAGCTTCGTTTCGTGACCAGTGAAGACAACAATGCCATATATCCAAGGGGTATTTCGTAATTGTGCACCGCGTAGAAGCATCTGATCTGGGCCGAGAGGAATTTGGCGAGGGACGCCTAAGTCGGATAGGACATCCAGAGTCCCTTCATAGGTGTATAGAGAATTGTTGGGTTGTTCCGATCGGAGGGAACCGTGTAGGGATGCGACGAGAGAAGGGGAGGTGAGTGCGGCGGTAGAGGGAGAAGCCTGTTTGATTTTGAGATTGGTTTCACTGAAAGAGGGTGAGTATGAGAAGTCGAAAAAAAGCTAGACGTACCCGTCGAGGTTTGAGGTTTCAATGAAACAGAGGCCTTCTGGTTCGGAGGAAGAAACAAGGACAAGATCGGCGGGGATGAACTCGTCTGACTCGACGCGAACGATATCGCCGACACGAACATCTATCCACTCGTGGTGCTCGAATGTTGCAGATGAAGAGAGTACTTCGGTGATGCGGGCGTTGAGTTCCGAGTCGGACTGGTGTCGTTTCTACAGGACAATGAGAGGCTTGCAGGAAAGAGCGGGAAAGACTGACGAGGTCTTCCTGGATTTCTTTGAATGCAGTCGCGAGGAGGACAATTCCGAGCGGAACGATGGTAGTGTATTGGTTCGTGGGAGAGACATTTGGTATTTGCTGAATGCAAGCAGTGAAGAGGAAGAACAGGTTGGCGTATTTTGAGAATTGCTCTGTGAATACCATGTGAGTACGAGGGGAATGAGGTGGCAGCAAGAGTACCCTTGAGGAACTTTGGCAAGAAAGTGACGGTGTTGTACTTGCTGGTCGATACAAAGTTGTCGCCAAACTCGTCGTTCATGATCGGGTTGTTGAGTGCAATGACACGCTCGCCGGTGGGAGCTTGCTGCTTCTCCCATGGCCATTTCCATTTCTTGCGGCGTGGTCTTCGAGAAGGGACGGGTTTGCTTAAAGGCACGCCTGGAAAGGAAGCACTGCCCTGGAATGTCTGATCTGACCAACCCTGAGGTTGACCGGTGTAGGACAGGGACGACGTGGATGCAGCGAGACCTGCGGGTGGTGCAGCATCGAGTGCGAGTGGTAGACCACTCTCTTGTGAGCGCATCGGGAGAGGCTGATTAGTTGTTCCGAGCAGATCGTCGTCGTCGTCAAAGAATGGGTCCATGTTCTGCGTCGTTGGCGGATACCTCATCGCCGCCGGGTTTGAGCCATGCACGAGTCGCGCGAATGACTCCTCCGAGTCCATCACGTTCTTCTTGTCGTCGTCGTCGTCGTCGTCGTGAGTGATTTTGACCGGTCACCACTGCGGCGTAGCAATGCCTATTTTCGCTGTCTTTTGCTGACATCATCGAATCCACATCACTGTTGTAACTTGTTTATCCTTACCCTAAATGAACCCGTGTAGTAACAACTTGGGGGATGTTGACTATCATGTAAATCCCAATTCCAGGATGCACTGGTGACACCGACTGGGATGTATGACATCAGACAGGCGGCTTGACCACATTCCTTGTCCCAAGCTGTCAACGTTGCCAATGCCAACCATCTCCTTAAGTTTTGTCGACGTTTACATGAATATCCTCGGCCAGGTTCCCCTCGAAGCAGACAAGAGAATGACTCTTCGAGTGCTAATCTTGGAACAGCTTCCGAAGTCGGCCGGGCTCTTTCCGAGTCGTCTGATGGAAACCTTGAGCACTGGCCAGCACATTGCAGCTACTCTCATCAACCGGCTCCCATGAATTCTATGTATATCAGTGGTTTTCACAAAACGTTTATCTGCATGATGCTCTACTTTGGCCCGCAAAGGAAAGGAAAGATGGCGAACATCGAGGTTGCGACTAGCTGTAGGCTACAGCACCGCGACGGTCACTCTCGAATAAGTACTAGAACTCAAGTGGAAAGTACGAACTTACTACCCATGACCTCATCAGGAGAATCTAAAGTCCCCGGTATTAGGGTCAACGAATGTATCAGCCCGATATACATTCCTAAGGGACGATAAGTCCCTTACTAGGGTATTCCATACCCTTTATAGACGGGAGATGTCTGGGCAGTTAGAAAAATTAATACATCATTAGCTATCTGGTTTACGGAACAATGTAACACTATTATGGTTTTTCCGTGCAGTTTGTAAGACTGATGTCATTTGTTCACAGACAGGAGCGCTGGCGGCATCTGTATCCTACGCAGTAATGAGTGCCATTGAAATATCTGTTGTCCCACTCTGGTATACATTCAGAAACTATGTCATCCGTGGCATGACTGCATTAGTCTGCATAGTGCTATCTAACTGACATTGTTGGGGGAGCCGCAACTACCTAGCCTGCTTTGATCGGTATTGTAGCCAGTACCTCGTCTGTAATCTGTAGGACGATTTTGTCATGTATGTCGTCCGCCGTGTGCGCTTCGCATCATTATCATATTAGCTGGTTGGTCCGAGTTGCCATAGCATAGTAATCTAGAAATCAGGATAGTCCGAGTCTTCCTCGCTGTCATAATTCTCAAACCTGCCGTCCTCGTCCTCCGAGTCTTCTCCTCCCTCACCCTCGCCATTACCCTCGTCCTCATCGACTTCTTCGTCATCGACTTCATCATCCAATCCATTGTGATCGTCGCCTGTCGCCGCTTCTGCCTCAGACTCCATATCGGCCTCCAGCATCTCCACATCTTCAAGTTCATCATCAAACATGTCATTAGTTTCCTCGAACAAACCTTCTCGGGCCCGATTTTGCGTGAGGGTGAGGTGCCCGACCCCTATCCCCGCAAATCTGGCAAACATGTCACGGTCGGCAAAGCTGCTTTCGTCATTAGAATGTAAATTAGTGTAGAATAATAAGACTTACATATTAACGTAGAACGCTGCCCAGTCGTCCATTTCTCCTTGTTGTCTTGCTAGTGAGCAACCCGGCGCCAGCAGTTCATTGGTCCTACCCTCGGAAAATGTTGGGATCAAATGACATCTGCGAAGGATCAACGACGGATCCAAGAAGCCGAAGGGGAGACTATCTGGTCGATCAGGAACAAAGCCGACCTTCGGTAGACGGGCTTCCTTAAATCCCCACTTATGTTCGGGATCGATGCCAAGCCAACGGACCCAAAGTACTTCCATATTCTCCCAACGAATCGCCCCTTCGTGATAGAATGACACCATGAGATGGAACGCCATGAGGACTTGAGCGTACCAGTAAGGGTGTGCGTCATCTCTGGACATCGTCATCACAGCCTGCAACAACTTCACTCGGATCGTGTCATGGTCTCGACGAACATCGTAGGTCGTGTAGTTGATGTGCAGTAGCTTGGAACTGACAACTCGGTCCATGTTTACCAGTCGGATTGCGTTGTGCTGCTCTGACGTGAATTCTCGCTCGTCTCCATTGAATTCAAGACCCAGTAACCTAGACAGGAGGTGATCCTTGAGAAGTGGCATGAAGTTCTGTATCCTCCTATGAGATTGTTGGAGCCACGGTCATGACGGGGCTCACCTTTATGGCGGGGTCTCCCCCGTTTTCGTGGAGGAGTTGCGCGAGATTGAATACATTATCTCTTTGTGCTCTATTGGTCATGTAGTGGTGCATTAGTGGCACCGCGTCTGGTACTTCGTCTTCGTCCATTGCATCGGTTATCTCACGCTGTCGACGGAGAATTGTCTGGCACCTTTCCTGTTTCCCAAAATGCTCCTCAATAGCCTTCTTGTTTGAGTTCCCATAAATGCGTTTGATCATTTTGTGAGATCGCTCTCCCTGGATCTGACTCGTCATCAGCTCGGTATGGAGATGAAGAAATACTCACTACTTGAGTCGTATACAGATCGGTGGGGCCGAATCTCTCGATCATCAAGCCATAGTCGCCCAGCGAGTGGAACTTGTATGTGTTGATGTTGAGTGTTTTTCTGAGGGAGGATGCGGTCGTGGGGTTTCTGCGTCTACCAGATTCGAGATCTGCAAACTCCCTTCTCTGTCTTCAGGCAGATTCTTGGGGGAGTTCTTTTGTATCGAAGGCGGCACAAGTGACCTTCTGAAAGAGACGTACTTGCGTCCCAAGCCCCCGAAGAGCATGACGCAGGAGACT